>APFE030696457.1:0-10278 GCA_000404065.3 Pinus taeda | reverse complement strand
TGTTGATCATGGAATTTTTTAACCTTCTCTGTCAAATAGTCGAATCTCACTAGGCAAGTCAGATAGTGGGACTAGGCCCAAATATTTTATGCTTGAGTTTAGCGAGTGATTTTGGAATTTTCAGGTTCATTTACAACATTGAAAATTAATTATTGACATGTATAGGATTGATGAAAAATATAGAAAGTGAAATTTATACAAATTTTGCAGTAGGAAAGTGAAATCAAATACAAATATACAATATATAACAACATGGAAAATTACGAACAATATGAAATTGAAGTAAAACAATAAATGAAAAACAATTAAAGAGTGTTCTGAAAGTCACAAGGTTACATGAGTACTTAAATATTTCTGCTATAAAATCTATCAGATAATTAAACAAACTTCAATGCCAAATTTTTTCATGAAAATGAATAAATTCGAAGAAGTATGCACATAGATAAGTGGCTGAAAACGACTGATTTGTAGTAAAAATAGTGAGTGCAACCTTTTGTTTAGCAAGTCTTTGCGAAAAATCTTGGCCATAACTCTATTGAAAATGTTTACAGTGTAAAATAAGTCATATATAAACATTTAGAGAACAAAAATGATATGAAATAACTATATGAAACCCTTTTGGGCAGTTTGATATATTTAAGCCAGTAAGGCTTCTCTGTAAAATTAATAGCTATTGTTGGGCATTGGAGAAGGTATGTTATTTTCATTTACCTTGTTATCTTTTCTTCAAATCACAAACTTTTCACATCATGAGCTAGGCATATGGTAGAAAAATATGATAAAATCTAGAAGGTTTATATGTAATATGAAATAACTAACAATTACCCTTTTTCTATGCAGAAAGAGGAGAAAACGGAGGACTGTCATCCCAAAGGAAAGAATGAGACCAAGTTAACTGTTGTCCCTTTGGCAGGGAACCGCACTCAAACAAGGCGATCCAAATTGGATTGTAACAGCCAGAAAAAGGAAAAGGAGATCTCCAATCGGCGCAAAAGAACAAGAAGATAACTGCAAATTAACAACTTGATGAATCCCTCAAGATCTTTTGATCTTGAGGGATCGCTATCTTAACAATCCTCTGCATTGTTGATATCACCATTTGGATGTTATAAAAAGGGGTAGCACTGTTAGCTTGGGAGAGAGAGAAAAACTATTGTTATTTTTATGAAATTTTCCTTGGTACTTGAACTTTGATCATCGACTCTCTTTGAAGAGCGAGTCCCTGTAACTCTGTTTAATATTTTAATATAAAAACCTGGTTGCTGTTCTATCGTTGATTCTGGAGTAGCCTGAAGCAGTGAGTCACTGGAGGCTAAGGGCTCGGCCCTGGTGGATCACTTGCTCATGTATCATATTTCTAATTCATGTGTGGTTTGATTTCTTTGTTTTACTCTGCTAAGTAATCTGAAGCGATTTACTGTTTTATATATCGGCTCTGTTATACTTGATTAAATACTACAGTTACTTGTAACAGGGATGCTATGTTATCATTCTAACTCCGCATCACATTATTGTTCCTTTTGACAATTTATATAGCATTGTTGTTCCTTACAAATGACAGATTAACCGTGATGTATATTCCTAAATCGGTACTACTGTATGATTTATTCTTAAATCGTCACTGCTGTTTATTCGAAATTGTTGTTCTATTACCATTGCTGTTCCGAAACAATTGTTGTTCCATTACAATTGTTGCTATTTTATAGTTGTGTTTCATGTGTATTATATCGAAGCTCAGATTACTGTTCCTTTTACTGATTAAGTGTGTTGCGTGTTTAACTTGGGTAGCTGTATATTCAAATTTCAGTTACTGCTCTATACTTTATTTTTGAGAGTCTGCTGTTCCATTTTTGTTTGCTGTTCAAATAAGAAGCTGTTACTTAATGCCTGTAGATTATAATTATTGATGCATTCATTTCCGTAGGTTAAGGTTTTGCTGTTCAATCTTATTCATAGAGATAGTTGTTGTTCCATTTCTTGCCATTTGAAGATCATCATTGCTTTGGTGTGTAGAAGGTCTGAAACTGTAGTGAACATCGACATATGCTGTCTAGTTCCCAGTTTGATGATCCTTCTCTTGAGTGCCTTCTTAGTTGCATCAGTTTATAGAGGGGAGAGTTACTGTTACTGTACCCTCGACTGATAAATTGATGTAGCTTTCTGAACGCATGATTTGAATCCTAAGCTTCTTTTTGCAAATATATTTCATTCCAAGCATCCGTTTACCCTTGTATTGAGAGCACTATACTACTAGCATTACTCTGACAAATGACTGCCTCAAACTGAGTATACTCTTTGAAATAACAAATCGTTCATGGATTGACAATTAATGTAGGGTAAATAGAGGTGAAAAAGACCCTTTTTACTGCTCAACAGCTATTAGCACCACCGTAAATAATATCACTTGAAAATCCTTAGAAGAATGAGATGAGTCTGCCTTTCTACCCGTCTCTCCTTTGAATGAGTCTGCTACCACCAACCATACCAGCTTCTTGAACTCACAAAAAAATTAATCAAAGGAATATAATGACAGCGTTATAATTTTTGCATACTTCTCCTCACATAGTATTCTCCTTTTCCTTCATGGGCTCTTGTCCATTGTGTATGGATTTGAAACAATTAAGGAGTTCAACTGTTTGAGGGATTAGTTTCTTTTTATTTTAATATCTCTTGTTATCATTCGGGGAATGGGTGTTCTAAAAGATAAGTTAAAATTTAATTTAACTTTCTTTATAAAGAATGGTATGTGCCCCTCATCTATTAATGATTTACTTTTGACTCCCAACACTTTATGTGTTCACAATAAATAATATAATTACAAAAATATACTATGAAAAATATCCTCTTATTCCATGTGCCTCCCACTAACATGTATGAAAATGGCAATTGGAAAAAAACACATAAAAATGTAATAACTCAACCATAAAATATCAGAAAATATCCTCATAAAGTAGGATACCATATACTGTAAGGTGCCAAAATACAGTACTGCCAACAAAGTCATTATACTAAAACTGTATTGTGCAAATTTTTTGTTGTTGAAAATGTGCCCAAATCCCAAAAATTAGAGTAGTGAAAATGCATATATGCTGAAACTAAAAAAAATGTAAACTGTCCAAAAAAATAAACATTTAAAAACCAACCACCATCAATCATGTTGAAAATAATTAAAATCAATATTTTCTATGTGATGCAAGCTTCTTCTTCCCACTATTTTCTTCCTATTGCTATATTGCTATTTTTTTTTAATCTTTTGATCATGATGAGATAATGTGACCTAACTGAATGACAAGACTCTTGAAATGAACTAGGCTTGGTAGCTATTGCTTTTGTTTTCTGTCGCTTGCCTCAGCCTCAAGGTTTTATCTTTTTTTTTTTAATGCATTTCAAAGTATAAATGAAAGTGAGTGGTATGGTAAGTGAAAATAGGTGGTGATTTGGTGAAGCGTTGACAGACCCAAAATTAGGGAGAGTTAATAGGAAGAAATCATAATTCGTAATGTTGTGTGCTCATTTGTCAAAAAATTATCTATGGAAAGTGCGCAACAATTAACTTCGGGGTTGGATAAAAATTACTCTGCATACATGTTGCAAGTCCCAATATAGCTATGTGATCACTATGAATTGAAAGGGGCATCCTTAACATAGCATGCCAAGGTGACCAATATGATGGCCTGAGTTGTATGTTAGAACACATATATAAACATAGAGCGTGACTCTAGTGAGCGCGAGGATGATGAAACAATTTTTTGAGAGCATTGAGGTGATACAATCATTTGCATGGCATGAAAAATAGCTAAAAGATAATTGGAATGTGGAGTAATCATGATATGGGATATATATGTACTTGGGTAGTGTCTTTCATATTCTATAACTTAAATGGCATCCAAAAATACAGTTCGAGTGGTTGATACAAGTAGCCGGTAACACCTATTTTGCACCCAAAATACAGTTCAGAAATACAGTTCCAGAGCTGGTAACACCTATTTTGCACCCAACATAGTGCCCAGGCTTTGCTTTCGGAGAGTGACAACACTCATCAACACATTGATGTACTATAAACCTAACTTTTACCACGTCATACCATCCAACCTGCATTGTAATTGAGTAATGGTTTAAATCATTTGCCAGGTAGACGTATATGTCGTAGTATTACTCTCCCAACACTTCGATCAACACTTAAAATGATCCCACCTTCTAGTGAAGCAAGGATACAATCTGTGAGCCAACATTGCATTGTTGATTTTCAAAGTACAACCAATTAAACATAATCTTTAAACTGTTGCCAGTCAATATCAAATCAAGCTCAAAACTGTTTTATAACACACTTATATCCTTTTCCATTAATATATATTAAAGCTGATTTTATATACCATAAGTGGAGGATGGCCAAACTTCATCGTATTATTACATAAAGCATTAGTCATATCACATGTGAGGTGGCAATTCTATGTGAATTGTGTACATTCTCTTTATGAATATATACCATTAAATATTATTACATAAAGCATTAGTCATATCACATGTGAGGTGGCAATTCTATGTGAATTGTATACATTCTCTTTATGAATACATACCATTAAATAATGTTGGTTCATGCACCAATGTAAGTATGATATGGTGTTTGTAATATGTTTATTTATCATAACGACTTTGAGCCATGCAACTAAATGTAGCTTTGATTTGATAACAAAAGGATATGACTATGAGTCTGTATTTCAGACTTTGAAGCTTGGGTATATTTTTACCCTCGATTTTTTATTTTGTATATTGATTACTTTATCCTATAAAAGGATCCTAAGTGAAAACCCTTTGTATATTGATTACTTTATCCTATAAAAGGATCCTAAGTGAAAACCCATGAATGTAAAATTAAAATGAAGTTTTAAAAAGACTCATTTGTGCATCACACTTATCCACTAAGACTTTAACAGTGTAAATAGCCCTGAACTATTTGCATAATAGTAATTGAACAAAATCACCTTGATATTATATACATGCATGTATGTTTTGAAACAAAAAATGAGGTGGTTGTACAAGCATTAATTTCAAATACCCATTAAAGACTTGTGGTGTGAATAAACATGTAAAGACAAACATAAGGACTACTTTGATCACCAATGTAGAATCAATCTAAAACTTGTGATTATCTTGTAAACTAACAAACAAACTTGTGTGTAGATTCAAATATGAAATCACATATTCACCTTATATCATCCATTGGAAAAGCACCTCCCCCCCACCATTGAATTTATGTTCATTATTCTGTTTAGATTCAGATTTTAGTCTTTTATGAGAGATAATGAGACACACAATGGTTTGCAGAATGTTTAAGTAGGTGTGTCAACATCTTCCCAACGAGAGAATAAACTACTATACCAAATCCATTACCTTCATTAGAACATCCTTCATTAAAGTGCATATGCCAAATGCCATCATCCAGATCAATGGGAGGTGGAACATGATCATCATCCTCTTCCAAGAATATGGATTATGCACCAATGTCCTCTTCAACATAACACATGTGTGGTTGAGTCATACTTTTAATTTAGGGTGAAATCCACCTTTCATGAAGTATAGTGATATTCTTGTTGGCTTTGGGTAGGGACATATGAGTTCCATGCGTGGGCATATACCCACTAGTTAAAGCTACTATTCCTTCCTGAAATAATGGAAATCACTTACTAGCCACATGCTAATTACTTGAATTTTGCAAATATTTCAAATATATTAATGCACATATAGAACTAAAGTTACATCCTTGATTTCACTAATGGTAGGAGTTTTTTTCTCATTATAAGACAACATTCTTTTCACATTTTTGTTAGTACTAGACAACTCCAATTCTTCCCATATCAATTTTAGACATTACATTTGGGCTAGAGCCATCATCGATTAAATAACAATGTGTGATTTTATCCATAATTTTCATTTATAAATAATAGAAATGATATTTAACCATATTGCTAGGATTATTTACACCTAATTTATTTATATACATTTCTTCTTTTTCCTACATTTGAGTTACAATAGTAACAATGGAAGATTTACCTTCCATAAAGTTCTTAAGGTATCTTTGTTGCTAAGGAATAGTGACCATATCAAGCAACACAACATAAGATTTAATACTATCCATTTTTTTAATATATTATACTTTGGAAAGGAAAAAGGAGGGGGGTTTACCTTAGGCTATTGTGATATCATGCTAGTTTGATTGTTCGAATTCAAAGAATTTCCAAAATCAGACAATTGTGAAGATATGATTTGGGAAAAAAGTAGTTTTCCGAGGACCACCCTTGCCTCTGTTTTGATAATATTTTATTCCTTGTATCCAGTAATAATATATCATCTTTAGACTCCCAGCCTAGAGCAGTGATTTTGGAATCAAATCTCTTTCCAAAAATCTATTCTCTAGCATTTTTTTTCTTATTTCACAAGCATTCCCATCATGGTTATATTCACAAAAATTGCACCATGATCTTGATAATATAGTTATAGGATGAAATTTTGAATTCTGATTTATCAAATTTTCTTACACAAATATATTCACGACAATGGAAATTATGAATTTTATTTCAAATTAAATTATTTGATTGGTCATGTCTTGAACACTCTGCATGACAATATATATGTTAGTTTGTTTATCAATTACAAGATCATTCTAGTCAAATACACTTCAAATTTCATGTAGCTTTTGTTAGGCATTTTTATATTCTTTGAATGACTATCCTCATGCACATTTAGTTGAGCGCAATGAGGGGGTGACAGGGGTTAACCACCCCCCCCTCCCCCCCCCCAACAAAAAAAAGTGTAGGTTATTTGCATCGATTTTTTAACATGATTTTCACCTTTAGCAATTTTGTGGTGCATGGTGAATTAGCCCATGGTTTTGTAGTTTTGGTTAAGTAACTATGGTTATATTATCATCTAGGGTAAATGGATTCTGGTTTATGGATGCTACAAGTAATACTATAAAGGATAATATATTGAAAAATATTTCTAGTTTTCCTAGTTTGGGTATCCATGGTAAAATATTTATGTTAATGTGTGTGTTTTCCATTGGATCCTTTCTATTTTATTAATGATCTATTTGCAAGAGTTAATTATACAAGGTTAAAACCTACATTTGATATCAAAGTAGTTTTGGGTTCAAGGGGACACTTTTGTGGCTAAAGAGTTTTGCTGGAGCTTATGAAAGATCTTGTTATAGTGGGAGATCTGTGGAATCGATTCTTGTGGTGAAAGGAAACGGTAAGTAGTTAAAAATAGAGATCAGGAAATTCAATGGGTAAATTTTTGAGTTCTGGAAGCTCAAAATGGAAGATCTATTGAGGGATAAAGATTGAGGGATTGTTGTGGATCCAGGTATTGCACCAATAGGGATGTTGATAGAAGACTTGACCAAGTTGGATAAAAAGGAAACAACACAATACGATTGTGTCTCTCAAATTCAATATTATTGCGTGTTTTAGGAGAAGTTATAGTGAAGGAATTATTGAAGAAGTTAGGGACTTTGTATTAATTTAGGTCCCTGGTGAACAAATTGTTCCTACGAAAAATGTTGTATAATCTGAGGATGAAGGATGGAGACTCAGTGAAACTGCATCTAAACACTTTCAATACTGTGGTAAGTCACCTATTATATGTTTATATTAAAATTTCAAATGAAGATTACGTGTATCGTCTTGTTGTTTTCTTTATGAGACTCATGGGATGGTTTGGTTGTTTCCATATGTAGTAATTCAACTACTATAAGTTTCGATGATATATTATCATCCTTATTATCGAAGGAGAATATGTAGAAACATATGGAAAGTCAGAACAAAGATTCCTTGTCTATAAGAGGATGATCCCAATTTAGAAATAAAAATAAGTCCTAAAGTCGGAGTTCTAAATCTAGAGTAAGCTCTAAATTTATAGAAACATTCATAAAGGTATGTTGGAGAAGTAATCCAAATTCAATCATTAAATTATTTTTCATCCATATTGATACTTTAGAGTGGAAAAAATGGAGGAATCGGGTCACAGGGCCAGTTTGACTAGTGAGACCCAATTTGGCAAATTTGGGTCTAAAACCTTTTAGGAGCATTTTAAGGGTTCAAATGACATTTTTTGGGGGTAAAAATTTGGTGCTCTAATGCATCACCTCTTTTCCATATTCTACACATATATACCTTTAAAACAACACAATAATTTCCTTAATGAAAGTCTGTATGCAAAATTTATGCCACTCAGAAGTTGACTTTCCTATTTTTACCTCCATAATTCGAGAGGATGCCACGTTAAACAACATTATTCATGGAAAATGGGATAACAATGTGATTATGATGAATAAGACTCTATAACAGCCCATATTGTAACTTTGGTTAAGAGGTCAAGGAGTCAAACCTATCCACCAATAGGCTATAGGGTTGTGTTATAACTGGGCCACTAGGAGGAAAGGGGGTTCCATTATTTTTGAGTGAATTTGTTCCATAGACAAGCAAAGTAGCCAATGGGGATAAGGAGAGAGCACACAAAGATGATTGATGAAATATAGTATCCCATGGGCCATAAGACTTACTTCTCTATAATCACACCCATTTTCTATTCAGAGATAAAGAGTAAAGAGGACTCACCTTCGAGCTGGGTTTTCTCTTGAAAGCGTTTCCTAGGTTATATATTTTGTTGTTCACTATTTTCTACATAAATTTTTATTTGCATGCATATGAAATATAAAATAATCTACAAATACAGAAATATAAAGATAAATAAACCCTAATGGTGTATATTTCATATTTTTAAATTTAGTTTTATCAGATCTATTGTGACGATCTATCTAGTGGAATATCTAGGGTAGTTTATGGATCAAGATATGAAAAGAATGACATTACAAGAAAAAATGTGAATCCAAAATTGTTGAGAAAGTGAAGGGATTTGGTGGCGCTCCTTATACAAGAGCAAAAATCTCCTTAGATGAAGGAGGGGATGGGTATTTGGATCTTTAAGTACAGTAGTGTCCTATCTAGGGAGCTAGATCGGTCTAAATTAATTGTCAACCCAGGGTGCGTTTACTTAGAGGCGTGTGCCTAAAGTATATAAGCATAAAGGATCTACTCTAAGTCTATGACTCCTAGTGCTGAGATTAAATCTATTGTTAAACTAACTAAGCATTAAATCATGTGCTGTTAACAACTAAAATGCAATTCCTATCATGCTGTATATGATTATCTTGAAAGGTTCGGTCCCCTTACAGAGACATCAACATGCAACCCTTGTTCAATATCATTCAACAATCAAGAATACTTAAAGAAGGCATGTAAAAGCAAATTCATAACCATTATCCATATCAGTGCTTTATATACAACTCTGAGATTAAATCCTTTACGGGATACATTTCATAATCCAAGAGAGGGTTATTCAACACATGTACAGACATCGAGTTAACGCATTCATCACTGCAATCAAATCTCCAAACATATATATAATTCGCATGCGTTTCATCCAATTGAATTGACTGTAAATTAAATCAAAACTACACTATGAATGTAATGCGAATATAAACAGAGTATAAGCATAAGCAAAATGTAAACACAAACGAAATGTATGATCGGTCTACCACATACGCAGGGCCCGTCCGTGTCTTTGGCACACCGATGATTACACCACGTTCACGATATCAAAACAAGTATGCAATGTATTAGATTGAAAACCAGAGGTTAAAACGTAACTGTAATAGCAAACGATAATATGTGTCTGTATGTATGTAACCGATCACAGGTCTCGGCCTTGTCTTTTAATTACATAATTACATCCCTTGAAAAATGGATGCTTATCCATAGCAGCTGTTGCTGCGTTTGGTAAATCAAAACACGGATATATTCCTAATTGTCTTATGCATAAAATCAAAAATCAAAATAGGAAACAACCTAAAAGCGAATGGATAAAAAACTGAATGCTGTTGCTGCCTTTTGTGCCGACATGCTAGGGTTGACTGAGCGTTGACCGTGCTGATTGGAGGAATGTTTCTAATGCGGAGTAGGTGTTTGTCCATGTTTGGACATTCCTCTTTTCATCCATGCCTTCCGCTCCTATCTAGCTGCCATGCCACATGTCACATAATAAACCATTTACAGGTTGTTAAGACTTCCTGTAGTGATTTAGGCCTAAAATCCTAATTTGTCAACACAAAACCTCTAAATCAATTAATATGCATGTCAGCAACTATAAACTATTAAATTAATTAAATTCGAAGGCATTTGAGGAATGGATGATGAGAAAAAGGTAGGAAATGGTCAT
>APFE030696454.1:1690-50592 GCA_000404065.3 Pinus taeda | reverse complement strand
GTATTGATGTTGGATTAGTTGTTTCAAAAATAAGCTGGTTTGTACAGCCTTTCATCTTCTGTGCTATTCTTAGTTTGTCCTAATGATCTGTAGGGCTTGGAGCCACTGCACCATATTTTCCTAAAAGGTTGAGATTGTTCACCAAAAAGGAAATTAATATACATGTTACATGCTATTAAAAAATGCAAGACCTATGAGGGTAGTGAATTATGCTAATAAGCAATTTAGATTGGAAGAGACGTAATTAAATTTTATTATTTAATTAAAGATTTCCAATTAAAATAATAATAAATCTACATTTATATATTCATATATTGATTGGAAGGATACTCACAATGGTCACTTCTTTCAATTAGATCCCCTTCAAGCCCTTGGGATACCTAATACTTTCTTATATAATATAGTTGGAGCATGCTACTTGTTGGCATGTTGGGGTAAACAAACTTGATGTGTCTTTTTTATCTCATTGTTGGAGTCTATGGAATAAGAAAGAAATTTGATAACTTGAAAAAAGTGGTAGCCTGACAAAAGTTGGAAAAGATTAATCTCTCCTACCTTGACAAAACCCATTTTCAATATCAACACCTACAAGAACTTTGTTGTGGAATATTATCAAAACTAATAGAAGGATATGAAAGAGTGTATTGTAAGAACCTTGACAAACACGGTCACTGAAACTTGGAACATTGTTCCTAGGAAGAGAAAATTATGTTTCTTTTTTCCAAACATGTATGTTAGTATATTACAGTTTAATGAATATGTTTTCTTATTATCATATATGGTTTCATACTTTAACAAAACATTCGCCAAGACTTCACAATGTTTTATTACTCAGTAAAAGATTTGCCAATATCTTACAAGATTTATAATTCAGTGAAAGATTCTCCATTACTGTACAAGATAATATAATTGGGTGAGAGATTTGCCAAAAAAATTATATATACATATTATATTATTGATAAGATTGCCTCCCATGTTTCCTATATATCATGGGGATTAGCCCATTTATTATACATATAAATTTAGGGTGGTTCTTAAAATTTTCCCTGATGGGAGATTGTGAACAAAGAACCCTTCTTCTTGTTTACACCTTTCTTAGCAAGATAATCTACTTTAGCATTATGCAATCTCAAGACATGATTAAAGTTAAACTTGGAAAATGATGGTTTCATATCTTGGATCATTTCTATGATATCTCTTAACTTGCACTCTTTGGGTAATGTTCTAAGCACTAAGTGTTGGATAATTATCAAGGGATCACCTATTACCACAATTTTTTCAATCTTTGTTACTCTCTCCGGCATTAGACTTTGTAGCAACCCATACCCTTTGATGAGATTATTTTCTAAATAGCCATTGCTCAAGAATAGTCTATTTTTTTTATTTACTTTGAAGTTATAGATAACCCCTTCCTCTTATACCACCTTTCTTTCTATATCATAATAATATATAATATATAAGTTTTATTATATAAAAAATTAATATTTTTTTATATTAATATCAATTATGGAACGGATGTTAGAATCATTTCAATACTACTAAAATAAGCATTAAAATCTTTCCTCAATATTGATTGTAAAATAGTTATAATTTTTTTTAGATTTACTAAATAGTTCATCATTTAAAAATTCGAACATAATTTAAAAATATTAATTACTCTTGAACATGAAAAATTTGAATATAATTTTTGCGCTTTAAAATTTTAGCACGTGGCTTTAATTTTCACAAGGTTCTTGAGCTTTAAAAAAATTGAAAACGAGTTTTGACTTCGAAATTTTCAAGTCAAAACTTTATTTAAACAAAGTAAACTAGCATTTACACCGAGAGGTGCAAAGGGCACACTGATAGTGTTCTTGGTTGTTTTTTCACTGAAAGGGCACACTGATAGTGTTCTTGGTTGTTTTTTCACCAAAAAATAAGATTGTATAATCCATTTCATGTATTTGTAAAATATCTCAAAACTGATTGGAAGGATGTAAGACATTCTGAAACCAAAGTAAATATTAAGCATCTAAAAATATTAAATACATTTCGATAAAAAAACAAAGGTGATATATTTCCCAAATTCTAGATTTTGGCATACTTTGTGGAGGTTTGTCGTTACACCAAAACCCGCATGTAGTGGTAAACGTTACAACCCAGTAACTAGGATCCCCAGGGTGGAAAAGGTGATATATTTCCAAATTCTAGATTTTGGCATACTTTGTGGAGGTTTGCCGTTACACCAAAACCCGCAGGTAGTGGTAAATGTTACAACCCAGTAACTAGGATCCCCAGGGTGGAAATTACGGATTCTATAGAGGTGCGGTGATTTTTCCAACACCCCCCCTCAAACGCAGCTCGGGGGAATCGAACCTGGGTCCAAGCTCTGATACCATGTGGAGGTTTGCCGTTACACCAAAACCCGCAGGTGTTCGTAAACATTACAAGCCAGTAACTAGGATCCCCAGGGTGGAAATTACGGATTCTATAGAGATGCGGTGATTCTTCCAACATACT
This sequence comes from Pinus taeda, assembly GCA_000404065.3. Classification (NCBI taxonomy): domain Eukaryota; kingdom Viridiplantae; phylum Streptophyta; class Pinopsida; order Pinales; family Pinaceae; genus Pinus; species Pinus taeda. The sequence goes on along the minus strand of APFE030696454.1, from coordinate 48,093 downwards.
TGTGCAGCCAAAGCTTCAGCTTCCTCCTCGAGTTTTTGCCTCTCTTTGTCACAATTTATCATAACCCATGCGCAACATCACCGAAAAATAAGATTGTATAATCCATTTCATGTATATATAAAATATCTCAAAACTGATTGGAAGGATGTAAGACATTCTGAAACCAAAGTAAATATTAACCATCTAAAAAAATTAAATACATTTCGATAAAAAAACAAAGGTGATATATTTCCCAAATTCTAGATTTTGGCATACTTGTGCAGCCAAAGCTTCAGCTTCCTCCTCGAGTTTTTGCCTCTCTTTGTCACAATTTATCATAACCCATGTGCAGCAATATTAGTTGCTTCTATTTTCCTAGTCAAATAATAAATGTCCATATGATTTGGTATGGGAAATTCCCGACATCCTAGAGTAGTAAGTAGCATAGATTTACCACATCCATTAAGCCCAAGTAATCCAAAGCACCTAATAGACAGTAGAATTAATTATTAAAGGAAGGCCATTCAAATTAGGGCTAAGAAAAGGAAAAAATAAAAGTAAATAAAGATGACCCCAATACATAATAATATGTATGTTACATTCTATAATTTAGTTTGAGTTGTGAATCAATAAAAAACTCATGACCACATAACATAACTGATAGGGACTCCATCTGTCAGGCCAAAATGATCAGAACAAAGAAAAATTGAGATATATAAAAATGAATTGAAAAATAGACAGTAAACTAAATCATAACGAGCAGATATTGCTCAACCCACGAAAAACATAATGTTCCACTATACATCAATCAAAAGCATTTTGAAGTAATATCACTTAAACATTGATGACCAACAAAACTAGATCTATCCCTTAAAGTGAAAATCTTTTGCAGTAATATTTCATTGTAAAAAAGGTTTTCAAAAGAGGCGGTTAATCCCTCTCAAATCTTGATTTTTTATTATTATATATTTTATCCACACACACCCACGAAAAACATAATGTTCCACTATACATCAATCAAAAGCATTTTGAAGTAATATCACTTAAACATTGATGACCAACAAAACTAGATCTATCCCTTAAAGTGAAAATCTTTTGGAGTAATATTTCATTGTAAAAAAGGTTTTCAAAAGAGGCGTTTAATCCCTCTCAAATCTTGATTTTTTATTATTATATATTTTATCCACACACCACATCATCCTGATATCCGCATTCTTATTTTAAGCTTTTTTACTGACCTATAATACATGTAGAGGAATGTAGACTAATAGAGAGGCAACGATGTAGGAAATAAGGATGTGGACTTGGAAGGCACGAGGAATCAATTTTGCATCTAGAATTTTGGTTGATATTTATTTTCCATTTTGCAGTGAATCCAATAGAAATAATGTTGGATGAATTAATTTATTAGTTAATGGATTCAAAGAGAATATTAAATTAGGTTCCTTCTGTTAATGAATTGGCTAAGGAAATATTATTCAACACAATTCATATATTCATGCAGGAATATGTCTCTCATCTCCTGCTTGCACTAAAAAGAATTCAAGCAGATTCTGAAGGGAAATATAATTTGATATGTGAAAATGTCATATAGTTTGAAGTAGGCATGGCTCTTGCACTCTCATCTAGGGAAACCAAAATAACAATTGTACACTCCAGGGCCCTTACATGCACTTCAATGACACGTGGAAAAAAAATGCCACATTGCTTTTAAATCTAACTCTAAGAATGGCTCAAGTGCTCAAATAGGTGGAGAAGAGGATTAGACTTCCACTATCCAAATTATATTATCAAGATTTTGTTGAGGCTTTCGCAAAGTAGCCACCTTTTATCAATTGTTTCCAACAATATATTTTCCTCTATCTTCGCAAGGAATTTCACAGATCTCACTCATAGGATTGCATATTATATGAATAAAGAAATCCATGGATAGTCTAGGAATATTGAAGCAAACTTCTTCAATCATCCACACCTCTTACATATGAGTCTTTGTGTGGATCATTGTAGCCTCTCCGAATCTAAAAAAGGAAAAAAAATGTTTGGCCAAAATAAGAAATCATGACACCATCTATAGCTCTCTAGTCCTAAAGGAATGAATTTATTGTTGTTTCCCAGTAAATTGCATCACCTCTAGTGGGTTGAATGCCAGTAAGATGAGAATCCTCCATGTAAATCAAAAGCCCACTTCTCAGGCTGAAGTAGCCAAAAATAACATGCCTAATAATGTATGCAAGACCATCACTCCTAGATGTCAACGTTGACGGATTTGTTGAAAGCTTGAGGATGAAGCAGTCTTATGCATTGATTTGCTTCTTACTAATGCATTTTTCATTGTCAAACATGGTTGCAGCTGATCTTGGATCCAAACCATGCACAAAAGACAAGCCAATGACGTGATTAACTGAACATCAACCAATTTTTAAGAGAAAGCTTGTTAACTATCCCATGTTCAAAACCATCCAATCAAACATTCAAGTTTGTTCAATTCTTTATCTCTAATATTGGAATTCAATGTTAGTTTCTTTTAGAGAATTTTACCATTATACTCTTTCATTACAATTATATTAATTTCATTATTGTTCATTTTCTTGATAATGGTACATTATATACCATATTATATATATGTGCCATATATACCATGTATAACTAGTTTTCAATCAGTTACTCTTTGACCATTGAATTGTAAGACTGGACTAACTTTCAATGTCTTAACATTGAATGCTCTCAAAAAATAAGTCAAAAAGGGAAAACTATAGTTGTAGTAATTGTGATAACTATTCTTGAATTTGTTGCTCTCTAACCATTGAATTGTAAGACTGGACTAAATTTCAATTTCTTAACATTGAATGTTCTCAAGAAAGAAGTCAGAAAGAAAAAAGGATGGATGGAGAGGATAAAGTTGGAAAAAAACACACAAAAAATAGGTGACTTTAGCTCTGTAACCTTCACTAAGTCACCTACACATATTAGTGAAATAGAAAGCTAGATTGCAAATAAAGTGGTTGAGTTAAATTTTGATCACATTATGTCTTACTAGGCTCACCATTAGATTTAGATATTTTCATATATTTTTTCATCTCCTGCACTCACTATCCTTCCATCATATTAGTCATAGAAACATCTACTCACCCTGCAACTACCATAATGCAAGAGGAAGTTGATGGGTTGAAGAAGTAAATTGATCTTTGGAATATTGGCTTTAAAGTTCCTTCCACAAAGGTAATTTGAAGCCCTCCAACAAGTATTCACAAGGGTTCAAGAAGAAAACAATTAGTGTAGGGAGAAGGACATGGATTTTGGAGAACTCTTTAAAAAATGGTAAAAACAAAAATGAAAACATTATGAGGACTTAAAACAAGTTTGGCATAACATTGAATATTTCAAAAATCACAACAATGCTTTGAAGCCCATGGAAAGGTTTAGTAAGAAAACGATATTGAATCATTTGACTATTGAAGCCCTACTTCTCTCTTCATGACACCACCTGTTAAATTTTTAGGGTTTGAAAGACCTATATTGAATCATGATGCTACCTAGTAATTTTTTAGGGTTTGAAAAAAGGTGACCCGTCTTTATTTCTTATTCTCTAAAGTGAAAGGGTCAAATAGGCTATAAATAGTTTGGAGAAGTAGGATGGAATGTGCTCTCTAACTTTTCTTTTTCAAAACGTCTACAGGGATAGGTGAGGGGTCTGTACCTTTTTTTTGGGTAATTTCTTATAAAAAATTTTGTTGATCTTAAACTCCTCTTTCATATCTAGCCATACATTGGAGTCTGTGGCCTAGGGGTGAGATCAACAATCTTTTAAATGCCTCACTTGTATAAGTGATTGGTAACAAACCATGTCATTTCAGCTAAAGGTGTATCATTATAACTCAATTAATGAAAACACGGTCATTCAAAGTTTCAACTTCATCTAAGAAAATCTCATTTCCTTTAGATTTTGGGCTTAAAGACCTTTGACGCCTTCCAAATTGCTCTTAGCTGCAAGGTGCCTTTGATTTCTAAATCAGTTGGGGTACTAAATTACTAATAAGAAGAGTTTGTTGATTATGATTTCTCTAATTCTCCGGGAGATTTTATCCAAAGGAGCTCCTATATCGATGAAAGAAGATGCATTGTAACTAATAAGGTATTGGGTGAATAAAGGACATTCATGGGTAGATTTTTCATTTGTACATGTTGTACAAAGAATTATTTATTCACTAATAGAATGTGTCTCAGTTATTCTCTACATATATTTGTTCATCATGTGGTTTTAATCCATGTTTCATTCATTTGGTTCAGTTTTGCCTCTAGTTTATAGATATCTACTTTTCTCTCTGTGATATATTTTCAACATACTCTAAGATATTTGTACTATGTTACATATCTCTGCTCTATTTTTTTCATTAAGATAAGTTAACTAAGAGTCAAGTATCTATGTTGTTGCTAGTCTTGGGTTTGAACAATATAAATTTATAGAAGATAAAACATCAGTTTAAAAAAACATTGAATATATTCACTCCCTCGGGAAACAGTTAGAATTTAATGTATAATATTTAAAAATGTCCCCTCTTTTCAGGATATTTATGAAAGAATGCAAATATACTGCAACATTAATATACAAATTATTGAACAAACTAAAATTCCAATTGAAGGAAAAGAAAAAAGAACAAGGGCAAAGGAATAATTGAGGTTAAATATCACTATGATCATAAAAATATAAATAGAAACATATTCTAGTGGTAAAATGTTATTTCCTCCTAAAAATTCTATAATAGGGAGTGGGCATCCTATATTAATATAGGGCTACCACGTACAAAATGATAGAAAATCTATGTTTCTTTCAAATTTTCTTGTTAAATTGTTACTATGGCTTGTGATATCTAGACAAAATCTTGTGATAGATGGTTCCACCACAATATAGAAAAGCAGTATATCTTTCAAATTTTCTAGTTAAATTGTTATTATGGCTCAAATGATATCCAAATAAAATCTTATAGGAGTTTATTAAGAGATAATATATGTTACAATTCGAAACAATTTCCAACATTATTGATAAAAGAATATTGGGTTGGTAGCTTGTTGATAGAATAGACCTTTTAAACTCAAGATGGAAATGAACTTGCTTGAAATTTGTGGAAGCCACTACAAGACAAGCTAGAAAGCAACAATGCACTATAATACATTATTGCACCATTGTTGCTAATACATTATTATGCCAAAAGAAGCAATGAATAAAACAACTCTTGAATGAACTAGTTGTTTTACATAAGATTGAATGTCCAATATAAATATTATCCAATGGAATGTAAAAAAAATTTGTAACTTTTTCATTCCGAAAAACCAATAGGCATGAACTAGAAATTGCATCTGATATTAAAACATTGCAGCAAAGGGGATTATGTAAGAATTATTAATTACTATATTGAAGATACTTGTAAAACTTATTTATTTTGGGATGCACATTTTGGCAATTAGTCCTTGCCAAGAATCGATATATTTGATCCAGTTAATTTTCTTATCTTAGAAATAATTATGCCACCCTTTCCAAGGAAAGGCCTAATCTGGTTTGACAGAACAAGGAGTCTTGTTGCTGAAAATTTATCTTTCTCGAGTCCAGAAGTGACAACATGATTGTACCCGAAGAAGAGCATTATGTGTAGGATAAATTCTACCTTTTGGGAGTTGCAATAGGATTTTATTGAACGTGACAAACTATTTCAGAAGCATATCATCAAAAAATCATGCAAATCATGACCATTCAATTGCATTTTTAGATAAAATGAAGAAACCATAGCACATAAAAATGAACATGGGTCCTTGCACTCACATCGCTTTCCATTTTTTCCACCTAACAACCTAAAAACTTAAGGCACAAACCCAAAAAAGATTGGTTGAGTGGACAACTCTAAAGCATTGATATACAACACTGAAGCAAGAAAATATATATGCAAAGACTAAGAGTTGAATGCACAAAAAGGCTAAATCATGTTAAAGAATTAAGAGTCACACCAAGCATCTGAAATTGTTATACTCTAAAAAACAAGATTCATCTCAACATTTGGTGCAAGGTAAACATCAATAAACCCATAAACACTATAATAATAAACTCCCTAATGAGATTATGATTCATTCTAATTAAATTCCATGTCCAAAATTACAGGAATTCCATAACAAAGAGGCAATATAATAGGAAGTGGGACTTTATTTTCAGCAATAGGAAAAGACATTAACAATCGGGATTACTATGCCACATTAAAAGCAAAACATTGTTTAATGTCCCAAAAATAGGCTTTTCCATAAACATATGGGCAATGTTAGCTCTACGTATCATAAGTTGTGAGTGAAATCTCAAAAAATGAGAGAGCACAACAAAATGTTAACGCAATGGGCCAAAGAAGGTTAGAATGGAGAGAAAAAGCTATTGGAGAGAATTTTCCCTTGTGCACTTCGAAATGTAGGTCCTTGTTTATTTCCATTATGTTCAAAAATTTCCTAAGCGCAATATTTAGTTCAAAAACCTTGTGTTAAGAGATTCATGAAATAAACCAACCAAGGAAAATACTTAATGACTTATTGTAGGAATTTTGAATCATATTTATATTTGTTTCTTCTTAAATACAAATTATTTTGCAGATTTGTTAACAAATATTCCGGATATTTATTTATTGATCTATTTAAACTATCATACTTTAGAAGAATCATGGAGAAAACCGACATATATAAGAAAAATAGAGAAAGAAGTTGCATTAAAAATACTACTAAATAACCTAAGTTAAGAACATATTTTAAGGAAAAAGATGCATAAGAATTATTCAGAACTAGTGGAGAGGTAAATTATTGGTGGAATAAAATAACAAAATATGTTGAAAATTAAATTTCTGTTGGATAGTGTGTTTGGAGATAGGAGTGCAAAATTTAACTAACTGTACAAAATGAAGGTTGTATGTCCCTAAGAATATTCTTGTTATAGATCAATTTCTTGATCCAAATTTAGGCATTTTTTATGTTCAATCCCTTCTCTTAGTTTATGATCATCTAGCTTCTTAATTTCTAAGTTGTCTTTCAAAGTTTAAGCAAGGTTTCAATAGTGATTTTTGTTGCATTCCTTTTTATATAAATACCCTTTCTTTTTTATGGGATCAATGAAAGGGCCCATGTTTTTGGATATTTATTTTTTGATCTATTGAAATCATCATGCTTTAGAAGGATCATGGAGAAAACTAACACAGATAAGAAGATGTGAGAAAGAAGTTGCATTAAAAATACTACTAAATAATATAATTTAAGAACATATTTTGAGGAAAAGGATGTAGAAGGATTATTCAAAACTGGTGAAGATGTAAATTTCTATTGGAAAGAGAGGAGATTCAAATAGTGAATTAACAAAATATAGTGAATATAAAATTTCAACTGGATAGCGTGTTTGGAGACAAAAGGAATGCAAATATGACCAACTATACAAAATGTAGGTTGTACGTCCCTAAGAATATTCTTATTATAGATCAAAGTCTTGATCCCAATTTAGGCATTTTTTATGTTCAATGCCCCTCTATTAGTTTATGATCATTTGGTTTCTTAAGTTCGAAGTTGTCATTCAAAGTTTAAGTGGAGCTTCCATATTGATTTTGTTGCATTCCTTTTTTTATATAAGTACCCTTTATTTTCTATGGGATCAAGACTACATTGAGTATATAAGATGCCAAAACAATGTTCAATTACATTGTGAAGAAGTTAGGCATAACACTCATAGGAAGGTATTTGCATACCATTTGATTTTCAAACTTAAAATATACTGTGTAAGACAAAAGAAGCCCTCATATAAGACTGGAGTGGAAGAAAACCCAATGGGATCAAAGTAAAATATTATTAAACTAAAATAAACATTTCATTCTTAATATTAGAAGAAAAACAATAACTACTTCAAATTATGAAAATTATATTTTGCGGGTCATTGAAATAATATAAGAAATTTGAAAACGTTCATGTTATTTTATTGAGATTTCATCATTTCCTAATTTGTAGTGTGGGTATTTTATATTCACTTTTTTAATGGAACATGTAACATGCAGTACCATTGCAAAAATAATGGAAAATGAAGCATCAACTTTAGCTTCCATTTTCAAAAGACAAAGTTGTACGTAAAAAATTCAATCCAAATAAGAAAAAGAGAGCAAAATTAAATATGCAATGTCACCTTTCATCAAAGAACCAAAGAGAACTCATTAAGGAAACAAAACAACTTCAAGAGTTTGTAATTTCTCTTTCAACTATGTAAAAGAACAAGCTTAAACAATGAAAAATGATTAGAGAGATACTTGATACCTAGAGGGCTTAAGTTTTTTGGTTGTTGTTTGTCCAAGTCATCTATAAGAGAAAAGTAAGAATGAAAAAATGTATTTGTCACATCCCACACCACTGTAAGGCTTCCTTTGACTATGCTCCACATCCCATTCTAGCATCAGAATAGAAAATTTGGGTAGACCTTCTAATGAAAGTAACATTATAAAGGAAACTCAAATGAAATTTATGATATCAAACCACAAAAACGTATATGTTTTGAACTGTCTCTAAAATTATAAATTGATGATTTTGATGCACATCAAAATGCAATCAACAAATTTGTTTTCATGTTGTTATCCAATAACCTCAAATATTTCCACCAAAGGTGTAAAGAGGCCATAGCTTAAGCCCACCAGAATGCTTCCAATAAGGCCTACCAATGGCAACAAAATTAGTGGCACTAGTAGGCCTATACATAGAATAGCCTTTAAAATTGGTCCTAGTTATTTGGCTCTGAATTCAAAAAAAGCGATGGCATAAGAAATCAATAATCATTTCAATTGTATTGGTCCCATGATTTTAGCTACTTTCAAATATAATGTTTATTCCATACTTCTTAAAAACAAATCTCTTTGATTTTGAATAAAATGATAATGATGTTAAGTTTCCAAGAATGACTACAAGCACTTGAAGTGAACACCTAACCACGCAAACATATGTCCAGATCACATGTGCTGGGAAAAGGCCAAAAATCATTGTTGAATTTCCATTTGTCATCACAAGGCATACCATTGGACAAAATATTGCACTTGCAAACGTTTCCATTCAAACAAAATCATTTCCATCACTAGATAAATTCCATGAATATCAAATAGCTTACGTCTTTTAACCACTAAAACATGAATGTATTATGCAAAGAATTTGATACACCCTCCAAAGACAGAACCTCATAGCACATTGAAAGAACAAACCAAAATTTTCAAGGAAAAGGAAACACGTCACAATTATACAAACCACAATGAATGGATATACCAACCTTGTTACAAAATAGTATCAAGTTTGAGCAGAAAAATGAAGCTTCTTATTTTACCCACTCTATTAAGAAATGATACTCATGGTCCTTAGAAGGTTGTTGTAATCTCTAGAATGAGCATCAAAAGTTTCCAATAGGATAGAAACAATTTTTCAATGCCAAATCATTGTGAAATTGAATAATTAGACCCCATAAATTGAATTGAAGCATCCTTCTGAATCAGGAAAAAATGCTTCCGAAGTAGGTTATCAAATATCAAGCCACTTCCTTTACAAATGACTGAATTTGAACTTCCTCCTTTAGTAATGACTGAATTTGAACCTCTTAGAAAGAAAATTGTACAACATCTGTATGATTTTTGTATATCTCCTGGGGTATTAACAATCCATTCAATTGTTGACCTTGACATTGACAACATTTAGGCTTTCAAGTCTTGTGAGTTTACAAAATTAGAAAACTCATTAAGAACATAACACTAAAGTACAACTAAAATCAAGATGACACTAATAGAGGATAGAGAATAGTTGTGTTGTAGTGGCTACAACCACCCTCCAAATTTTTTCCTTAGCTTCGTTTTGGAGCCTCCCTACCAACCATCCTAGCAGCATGTCTTGCAATGTCAAGTACATAGGCCTCATTGGGTTTTCAACATCTTGCCAGCCTGTGCATGTTGGTTTGCTTCACTCCCCTCACAAGCTGCCACTCCGAACTTGGGTTAGTTGCTAGTTGAGCAGCTCCTTCAAAAAATTACGCAATTTTGGAGGGGAACCAACCTTCCCTCCATAAATTGTGCAAATTTGTTGGGCTCGGAAATTGCACAATGTAGTCAGACAGTCTTCCTTGGGAAAATTGCGCAATCTGGCCTAGCATTGCAGCTTAGCCTAGAAATTGCACAATCTGGCCCAACACCGTAGCTCAGCCTAGAAATTGCGCAATTCTAGCCAGCAGTCACCTGCTCCACCCAGAAATTACACAATCCCTCTGGGACAACCAACCACGTTCCTCTAAGAAATTGTGCAAATCCCTCTCTTAGTCAAGCAGGCTATCACATGTGCCTTCATGTTGACTGGTTCCCTCCTAGACTGACCAAAATTTATTTGCATGCATGGACTTCTCTTCCCGAAATAGCAAAAGGAAGCATGCAAAAGGCATCCCTAGGTCTAGGGATCTATTTTTAGCAGTTGGAGGTTACATGCAAAGCTCATTTTAGAAACCTCTCGCCAAGTGTAAATTTTTCATGGATTTGTGGCATGCGCATCATAACCTCGATCTTATCAAAACTCATCAACTGGAAGTTGCAGAGCTCATTCCTCACATCGACCTTGTAGCTCTGACATCCCACATTGCATCCAGGAGTCTTTGACACTTTCAGATTAGCGGTTTCTTGGCAAGTCTGATTTTCATGTCTTGCACTGTGTTTCTGTCATTTTTTGTGTTTCGCTTTCTGTGAGTGTTGTTTGCTTGATTTCAATGAGCGCTTGTTGTCATTTTGATGTATGCTAGCTTGTAGAAGCATCGTTTCTATTTTTGTTCGCATATCACTGCTGTCACATGCATGACACCATTTTTTCACCGATAGTCGTCATTGTGGCGACCCGTTTCACACACATGCATGCTTTCCCATTTTCTAAATCATGCACTTGTTGTTTACATGCATGATCATTCACTCTTGTTTACACTCAGTTTCACCATGCATCTAGACTTCTCATGTTTTCAGTCACCCGTCAGCGGGTCTGCGATGCCTTAGCCCGGACCTTTCCTTGCCCGGCTAGCATTGCGCATCTCTGGAAGTGAAGGATTTTCCTTCCCTCAAGAAATTGTGAAATTCTGGCCCAACACTGACCTCCAAGCTTGCATTGCACAATTCTGGGAGGTAGTGCCTTGTTGGCCCGAGAAACTGCACAATGCAGTTTGCTAGTTTGCATGTCACTTCTGACTGAAATTGCGCATTGCGTAGTTTCATTCCTTAGCAAGCTAGGATGGACTATGCATTACATAGTTCCAATAGTTAGTCAGCCTCCCAACAGCCCAGGCTATGCCTTATAGAGTTTTGGCAGTCAGTCTCCTAGCCTCCCCATGAAAATTACGCAATCTTCACAGACTGTCACACATGTATGTTGCATGTCAGTCCTCCAATTCATTTTGGTTTGCGACTGACAAATTTCTTTTCATGAGTATTGGTATGTATCCAGGTATCACAGGTGTTCGTCTGCCTCTCAACAACACATATACAATGGATTCCAGGAGAGAAAATTCGAGGACACCATTTAGAGCACAACTGGGGATACAGTTGATCAAGTGTCTATGAACTTGCCTATCTATGACGACATAAAGTTGTTCATAAATAAGGATATCAAGATGAAATGGCAGTGACGTCATAGCAAGCAACACCATCAGTAGCAGCAGAAGGTAGGATACTTGCATGCGACAAATGTAAGAGGAGGGTTGTTAACAGCGCAGAGGGGGAACAAAGTTGCAAGCTCAAGTAGATCCACCTGTGATGAAAGCAACTTTGGAGATTGAGGCTATGAGGTGAAGGTACGACAAGAGGATCGCACGAAGGCAGAGAGAGAATCAGAGAAGGAGTTGTAGGTGCTGAAGCAGGAAGTCAAGGAAGAACAGGAGCTGCACATACGAGAGAAAGAGTTGCAGCAGGAATAAGTACATCAAGAGGCGCAACATCCATAAAATGATGAAATTGCACCCATATGGGCTATAGATCCATTCAACAGTCAACATGGAGCAGACAGGGTGAGCAGTTTTGTCGATTGCATGCAAGGTGTTGAGCGATAAAAAGGTGTCTTTTAACCCCTATTTACCCTACATTAATTATCAATCTAGGTATGAATTTTTATCTCAAGAGTGTACTTAGTCTGAGGCAGTCACTTGTTCAAGAGTAATGCTTGTAGTATAGTGCTTACAAAAGTAAAATTAAATGAATGTTAGAAGCAAAATCTAATTATAGTGGCAAGAAACTTAAATGCTTTGTAACTAAATCATTCACTCAAGAAACTACAACAATCATCAGTCAAGGATGCAGTAATGATAACTCTTTCCTTTGTAAACTGATGTAAATGAAAATCAATCATAGACAAGATCTCCAATCTGAGAACTTAGACAACAATAGTCAATGTTCATTACAGTTGTAGATATTTCTATCCACACTCAAGTAAATGCTAGAAATAACAATTCAATTAGCAGAAAAGGAACAACAACTAATTCTATTGTAAAGATCGAATAGCAAAGCTTAATCTACAAGAATGAGTTGAGCAGTGATCTTAATCGAAAGGAATCGAACAACTATCTTTAACTAAGAAAGGAATTGAACAACAATCCTTAACTAAGAAAGGAATTGAACAACAATCTAAGAAAGGAACAACAAACCTAATTAAATCTACAAAAATTGAACAACAAACTTAATTAAGTGTAAACACAGAGCAAATCTAGAGTAATTGAATCAATGATCCTATTCTAACATAATGGACATTAACCACAGTTATAAAGGAATGGCAATTGCAATTATAATGGAACATCGGTTAACTAAATGAACAACAATCACAATTGTAAGTAAACTGTAGCTAAATGAACAACAAACGCAACTGTAAATGAACAACAAAATCTGAATTAGACAATGCAATATTGTTTCAGAATGAACAACATAACATTTCGGTTTTAAATAACAATCTTGCTATCCAATTACGATTTCGATATAACAGAGCAGTTCAATGAAATGTTTAGAAACGAAAGATTACTGAATAAAGAAAGTTAAGGAAATGCAAAGAAAAGCAAACCACACAGGACTGTAATGGTAAAATAATGATATAAGAAGCAAGTGATCCACTAGGGCCGGGCCCTTAGCCACCAGGGAAGCACTGCTGCGGTTACTCCAGGATTAGAAGACGGAACAACATCGAAGTTATATGTTAATCATAAATGGCAGAGTTACAGTGATCGCTCTTCAAAGAGAGTCAATGATCAAAGTTAAGTTTACAACAATAAGTTCTACAAATTAACAATAAAATCTGCCCCTTGGGCTACCAGCGCTGTCCCTTTTTATAATGGCCAGGCAGAAGTATCAAAAATACAGATAAGTCTTGAAGTAGTGATCCCTCAGGATCAAAGGATCCTCAGGGATTCGCCATATCTTTGATCTCCAACTTATCGTTTTGTCTTTTTGCGCTAATACCGTGTATTCTCTTCCTTTTCCTGGACCATGCGTTCTGATCTTGATTTCCTCGTCAAGATACAACTTCCTGTCAAAGGGATAGTAGTTGCTTCAGCTTTGTCTTTTCCTCCTGAATAGTGATTTTCCATTTTCTTCACTTTTTGTATAGAAAAAGACAATAATTAGTCATTTTGCATCAATCACAAATCTCTTTAATTCTATCATAATTCTTTAATCATATTCCCATCTTAGAGTGTAAAGAAGTTATGATTCAAAGGAAAATATAAAGAAATAAATGGTAAATACATACCTTTTCCAGTGCTCAACACACCCCCCTACTTACCCTTCTTCATGCCCTCATGAGAACATTGTAATTTCCATGCAAGGCAGTTAGGGAATAGGATGGAGAAGGATTTTCATGTAGTGGTCTAAAACCATGATTTATAGCTAGAGCTTCAAAAATATACCCTATCTGGCCTTCAGGCAATTCATATAGGGCTCTATACCCTGGTGCAGGATACCAGATGATTGGACTTCGAAACGTACAGCCTAACCAATGCGAGCCCTCTCTCAAGATGAGGTTACTATAAGTAACTAGGTGATCAACCACTAACTTAAAATTTTCGTAATTGAATGGCTCTCTGTCTTGAACATTTCGATTGGAAGTCTTGTATCGGAGTTTAGCTACTGCTATGGCAAGGTCTTTGATGGCTAGGAAGTATTCTACCCCTTGCTGGACAACTGTTGTGTGAATGGGTCCCATTGTCTGGATCACACCCTGCTTTCTCATTAAGCTTCTATTCTTATTCCACAGTCGTAATGGGTTTCTTGGTTCACCCATTACCCACAGATCCAACCCGTTCTCCTGTCTCTGAAAGGTATTATGGGCTTTAAGCCACTTTATCTCATTAACAACAAAAGAGATGAATGCTTGAAGCTAGATATCACCCACCAAAGGGCTAGGGTTTTCTTCCGTTTCACCATCCAACACAAGATTATGAAAATAGAACTCACATAGCAATCACTGGACTTTCACCCCATAATGTTTACAACAGTTTATGAAATCATCAATAGTTTTTAACTCTATAGGAACCGTTGCCTTAATAGCTTTAATTTTTAATTGTAAGTACCTTTCCATAAAAAACAAAGCATAATTTTTTGCAGCTACCCTACATGCTAGAACATCAGTATATAGAGAACATAAGGTATCCATTTGATTCATAACTGTGTCTAGTCTATTGGTTACCTTTTTAACTTTTTCCTCTACCCTACGCCATCTATCAAAGGCCTCGCTCTCCGATGCATTGATGTTCTTTACTTGCTACTGCAACTTCTGATATTTCTCCTGAGGAACAGTTTCCTCTTTGAGTTTTTCTATCGTTTGATGGACCTGTGCTAGATCCTTTTGAAGTCTCACAATCCTTAGATCATTGTCCATTAAAACATTTTTAGGTTGGAGATCTACCTGGATCTCCTTATTGCGACATCTAGTTCCTATAGTCTGAGTTTCCTTCTCATGAACTGTTCGGTCGGTCGTGATGCTAGAGGACAATGCCTCTGTCTGGACATCCTTATTACAGACTGGTGTGCTTTCAGTTTGGGCCTCTGTGTTTGTAACAACCGCATGCTGTTCTTTGCAGTCCTGGATGATAATGGGTTCAGTTTGAGTCCTTTTGGTCTTCCTTTTATAGGGTTTCATCTGGGTGGCTCCATCCTTTGTTTCAGGGGTTCTTTTTGAGATTCTCCCCATTTTTAGGACCCTTATTTGTTGTCTAAGCTATTTTACTACATTTAGTAGTCTTTGTTGTTCCTTTTGCAGCCTTTGGATTTCATTTGTTTTCTTCGAAGGAACAACTGTTTCTTTTCTTGGGCCTGGGCTTTGTTCTTCAAGGATTGTACCCTCACCTTGGCCATTTCCATGTTCTTTGCTTGGAACACTTCTTCAGTGTTCTCATCCTCCTGATTAGGTTTTTCAGGGGTGAAACCATGGGTTGATCTATTATTTCCCGTGCGGCTTCTGCTTCTACTTCTTCTTCATCATGCATTTCTTTGGATGCACTCTTGCTGTGAGAGGAGCATTCCTGTGATTGCCTTTCCTCTTCTTCCTCATCGTTCATTTCTTCAGATGCACTCTTATTGTGAGCAGAGTGCTCCTGTGATGGTCCTACCTCAATATCAAGGTTAAGTGGGCTGTGGGGCTAGATATACTCCCCCATGTTGGCAAAAATTTGGGCCAATTCATCTTCTTGCAGAGCGTTTTGTAATGGGCTTTCGCCGAGTTTCTCTGCTTCCTCCCCTTCTTCCTCACTAGAGTGATGGGTTTCCTCTTCCGGTTCCTCTTATTCATTTTCTTCTAATTCTTCTTCTTCATTTTCTCCCCCTTCAAGTTGTGGGGGTTGCTCGTTCTTTGAGTCATATATCTCTATTGGCTGGCTACTGCTTTCTTGGGGATTTCCCAACATTCCTCTACTTCTCCCCAATCTGGAAGACTGTCTTCGTTTTTGTGGTCTCATTGGTGTGCTATCGGTTCTCTTTCGTTTTGGGGCTGGTAAGTCCAATCCCCCATCTATTGAGAATATCAATTCTTCCCAACTACTTTGCTGTTGAGTGAGACTGTAACTGACTATTAGCCGAATTAAGCCGTGATGACTTACTACCATTTCTACATGACGATATTTTCTCATACTTCGAGCAACATCATGCAATAAAGAATTTAAGTTTGCGGGAAAATTTACAACACATTTTTGTTTTAACACAGCTAACAGTTTGAGATGGCGTGGTCTTACCACGTCTTTTCTGCCATCACATGTGATGTGGCTTTGCACAATCTTGGCTAATTCTGCCCATGGCTCTCCTAGGGTTGCAGGCAGGGCTCCTTTTCCTTTGACAGTAAGGCTATGTCCTTCGTCCCAGAAGATGGTTATAGTGTCTTGAAGTCTCACTTTTTTCTGGGTCCATACTGGTCCAATAGCTAGTAGTCCCGATACTTCAGAAATTATTGCATCTGTTACTGTTATTTGCCTCCCCCTCACCATGGAATGATCTACCTACAAATTTTGTAGAAATTCAATGGCCATCGTCTCATTAGACTGTTGTAGTCGGTTAAGGTAGGCAATCCATCCCGCTCTTATTAAAATTTCGCATGCAACATCAGAGATCGTTAACACCTACGGCTCGCTGCGTATCGATTTGCCTCCCGTCTTTGTTCAAGCTTAGCACACTGTTACTTTCTTTACAGAGCAAAAACACAGAAATGTTAATGGAACAACAAGTTGTTCAAGCTTTAGCACACTGTTAATTTTTACAGAGCAAAAACACAGAAGCGATGATGGAATAACAAGCTGTGCATATTGGGAAATATCAATATTGTTAAACTTGCTATTCCAGAGTTTTGATGGAGTCATAGTACCTCGAAATAAGGAATCAACATGTATGCCAGCATATTATGGAGGTCATCCACACCCCCCCAAAATGTGATAGGCCGTCCTCAACCGGCAAATAAAGGAGCAGCATGCTAGACTGTAGTCGTACAGTAAAATAAAGGAATGTTGTATATATCCATGACATGATTACAAAAATCAGTGGATTACTGAAATCAAGGCTTACAATGGGAATCAAAAATAGATATGGAAATGCCGTGAAATGATGCGAAAAATAGAGGATAGGATAGCTGACGTAAGTAAAAGTCCTTATGCGGTCATTATCCACTTTAACCATTATGATTGATTTATAAATGATTTTTCATGTATAAAAGGTTCAAAAGGGTTATATAACATAATCTCATGTGAAATCAATATAAATATATAAGAATAAGGGTTTATAATGACTATTGGTGGATGAAAAGTATGACTTCAATACCATCAGCAGAGCTCTATTTCCCATAGGTGTCCATAACCTTGACAGAGTTGCTTGTTTCACCCTTGGAACCATAATCCTTTGTGTCTGCCTAGGAAAGTGTTGTGCAATGTCAGAATGGAGGCCATTGTGCTGGCTTGGTAACTAGATGAATCACAATGCCATTCACCAGGAAGGAGTGAAAGGTGGGCAGGCTGGCTCGTGATGAGACCTCCTGTTCCAAGGACTTTTTTATTTTTCTGATATGCCTCTTGGATCATATCCCTAGTGTGGTGGCCATAGTGGGAATGCCACTTCACTTGCTTCCTTATGATCATGGTAGGCTGGCTCTTGATGAGACCCCTTATCTTCATCTGACAAATCATGTTAGTCACACACACACACACACAAAACACACACAGACAATATATATATATATATATATATATATATATAATATATATATATATATATAATATATATAATAATATATATATATATATATATATATATATATATATATAATAGCACTTTCCTATTTATATACAGAGGATGGCTCAACACTTCTTAAGAGTAAGGATGGTGGAAAAAATTTCAACATCTCAATAGAGGAAAATATGCCCTTATTCTTATTCAATAATAATGATCAAAGAGAATTATGAAGATTTAAGGAAAAATCAGCATGATAAAAATTCAATCAAATTGGTTTTAGTGAAAATAAAGACAAAAAAGTGATATAAATAGTTGTGTCATTTCCTCTTTTTTCGTATCGATTCAAAGCAATTTCTCTAAAGATAATGATTTTTCTTTGATTTGCTGATTTCAGTATCTTCTAGTTTTTGTGTTCTTGCATAAATGTATAGTTGTGCCTTAAATGAACCATTATTCACAAAAATCCTCTAAATAATAAGGTACGCACACACGAAAAACAAAAAAATGCACTCAAAAAGTGTTGTTCCTTAAAAGGGACAACAAAAGAACTTTCCCACGCAAAAACAATGGTTCCTTTAAGAGGAATAGTAAGCAAAAGAAAAAGAATACACTCAGAACTGTTGTTCCTTAAGAGGAATAGTAGTTGTTCCTTAAACAGAACAGTAAATAAAGAAAATGTGAAATAAAATACCACTCCTTTGGCGGAACAAACTAAGATCATCCAAAATCGAAACTATTGTTCCTTCAGAAAGAATGGCAGAAAGAAAAAAAAAAATGCAAAGGAACGACGAAACAATCTGGCGGAAAAGTTGTTCCTTCAAAAAGGAAAGACAAAACAATCTGGTGGAATTGTTGTTCATTCGGAAAGGAACAACAAAAAATTCTGGTGAAAGTGTTGTTCCTTCAGAAAGGAACAACAAAAATGCAGAAATGTTGTTCCTTCAGAAAGGAACAACGGAAAATGAAAGTGTTGTTCCTTCAGAAAGGAACAGCAAAAATGCAAAAAGTGTTGTTCCTTCGAAAAGGAACAACAAAAGTGCGAAACTGTTGTTCCTTAGGAAAGGAACAACAAAGTGTGAAAGTGCTGTTCCTTTGGAAAGGAACAGAAAAAAGTGAAAATGTGTTGCTTTGGAAAGGAACAGCAAAATACAAAAGTGTTGTTCCTTTGGAAAGGAACAACAAGAAAGCAAGAAATGCTGTTCCTTCAGAAAGGAAATGAAAAGTGCAGAAGTGCTATTACTTTCCAAAGGAATAGCGGAAATGCTGTTCCTTTGGAAAGGAACAGCAAAATGCAAAAGTGTTGTTCCTTCGGAAAGGAACAACAAAAAGGCGGAAACGTTGTTCCTTTGGAAAGGAACAACAAAATGCAAAAGTGTTGTTCTTTCGGAGAGGAACAACAAAAAGGCGGAAATGTTGTTCCTTTGAAAAGGAATAGCAAGGTTCAAAAGTGCTACTCCTTTGGAAAGGAATAGCAAAAAGTCAAGAATGTTGTTACTTCGGAAAGGAACAGCAAAATGCAAAAGTGTTGTTCCTTCGGAAAGGAACAATAAAAAGGTGGGAATGTTGTTCCTTCGAAAAGGAACAACAAAATGCAAAAAAAATGTAGAAATGCAAAAATCTGTAGATAAAGTAGTTTATACAAGTAGAAAAGAAAAACTTATGTACAAAGTTAAAAAACAATGAAATTATTTAGTGAACCAATGCCAAGGAAGGATTATTTTACTTAGCAAGAATTTGCGTATCAGAATCTTCCCGGAGCTACTGGTAAAAGGATTTCCGAGTAAGTAGTTTGTGGTACAGTCTCACTCAGTGGCCATTTTCTTTAAAGGTATGTCCAAATCCGTCAATAGTAGTCAAAGTAATGGTGCCATTGTCATGCACTTTCTGGCTTTCACACAGTCCAAGCCATCGAGTTTGCAGTTTTCCCGAAAAATCCTGAAACCTGGAGTAATATAGGAGTGCCCAATCTCCTTCGGGGAAGATTTTCTTTTTGATTAGCGCTTCATGCCATTTTTCTCTCTGTTGTTGAATTACTGCAATGTGTTGAAGAGCTGAGAGCCTAATTTCATCTAGCTAGTTAATTTGTTGTAATCTATTAGTCTGGGCCTCATTTAAATCCAAACCGATCTCCTGTGCTGTTTTTAATGTTTGTATTTCGAACTCTATTGGAAAGATGGGTTATTTTCCAAATACTAGCTGATATGGTGAATAACTAGTGGTGTTCCTCCACGTTGTTCGGTATGCCCACAAGGCCTCTAGCAATCTTGAAGCCCAATCATGCCTATGTGATGCAATGGTTTTTGTCAATATTGAATCTATCACTTTATTCACGCTCTCTACTTGGCCATTTTCCTGTGTGTGATACGGAGTGCTAATTTTGTGCTAAATGTGATAATTTTTTAATGTTATAGCGATTTTGTTACCTACAAACTGTGGTCCTCCATCCGTGATTATGTCCTTTGGGAGGCCATATCACACAAATATTTGGAACAGGAAATGAATCACAGAGTGCTCTATAGCTCTTGGAAGTGCCTTTGCTTCAACCCATTTGGTAACATACTCTATTGCTACTAGAATATATGTTTTCTGATTTGATGATGGATTGATCGGACCAACAAAATCGAGTGCTCAACGCTCAAATGGTTCAATTACTAACTGTGGGTTTAAAGGCATTTCGTCAGATTGTCCAAGGCGTCCTGCTCTTTGGCAACTATCACAGGCTTGCACAAACTTCTTAGCATCTTTAAAGATTGGGGCCAGTAATAACTTGTTTGCAAAACCTTGTGACCAGTCCTTCGATCTGCGAAATGTCTACCACATGGTCCACCATGAAATGCTTTAAGAATGTCAAATATTTCATCTTCACATATGCATTTTCTAATGTGCATATCTGCCCTTGTATGAAATAGGTAGCCTCCAATCCAAGAAAATCGGGTACTACGTTGCACAATCTGTTTTCATTCATTGGGGGTTATATTCTTTGGTAATTTTCCTACTGCTAAATAATTTGCAAAATCAGCATACTAAGGTGTCTTGACAGTAATAGTAAACAAATGTTCATCTGGGAATTGATCTTCGACTGCTGCTGCGTCCACTGGCTTCGGCATTCGTGAGAGAAAGTTAGCTACAGGATTCTCTTTTCCAGGTTGATCTTTTATTGTGATATCAAATTCTTGCAGCAAAATCAACCAGCTTGTTATCCTATCATTTTCAATAGTTTTATTTGCTAAATATTTTATGGTAGAGTGATCTGTATATAAAACAATAGGATATCGAGTGATATAATGCCTAAATTTATTTACAATATGTATTACAACTAAAAACGTTTTTTCAGTAACAGTATAGTTTAGCTCAGCAGGAGACAAATTCTTGCTACTATAATAGATTGCATATGGTTTTTTGTCTTCTTCCTGCCCAAGGATTTCTCCAATGGCTGTGTCTGAAGCATCCGATGAAATTTGAAATGGTAGGTCCCAATTTGGGCTTCTGAGCACTGGGGTTGTTGACGCAAGCTTTTTCAGATCCTCAAAAGTATGGTCACATTTATCTGTCCAAACAAAATCAACATTCCCTATCAGTGTGTATAGAGGTGTAGCTATTTGAGAAAAATGTTCTATGAATCTCCTATAATAACCAGAAAATCCTAGAAAATTGCGTACCTCTGTCTGTGTGGTAGGAGTAGGTATTAACAAAATTATTTGAATTTTGGTCGGATCTACCTATGTTCTAGCCACTGAGATATAATGACCTAGGATGATCCGTTCGATCATCATCATATAGCACTTTTTATGGCTCAAGCAGAGCCTAGTGGCAATACATTATTGCAGCACCTTTTCCAATGTTTCTAGTGTTGGCTCAAAATCATCTCCATATGGTGTAAAATCATCCATGTATACTTCGAGCCCTTCATTTATTAAATATGAAAAGACGTTGAGGATGGCCCTTTGAAATGTGGCAGGGGCATTGCATAGGCCAAAGGGTAGGACTCTGTAAGAAAATGATCCCCAAGGATAGGTAAAAGTAGTTTTGTCTTGGTATTCAGGGGCAATCTGGATCTAATTATATCCACTGAAGCCATCCAAGAAAAAAAAGAATTTCTTTCTTGCTAAGGTATCTAATACCTAATCAATGAATGGAAGGGGAAAGTGGTATTTCTGGGTTGCTTTGTTTAATTCTCTGCAATCTACATAAATCCTCCACTTTCCATTCTTCTTTGGCACCACTACTAGTGGAGAGACCCGCTTGCTATCGGAGATTGGATAAATAAAGTTTACATCCAAAAGTTTTTGTAATTCCACTTTCACAATATCTTTCAGGTGAGGGTTGTGTCTCCATTGGGGTTGGCGAATGCGTCTAACATCATTTTCTGTATAAATGTGGTCTGTACATAGCTAGGGATCGATTCCCTTCATGTCCGGATAATCCCATGCAAAAGCTTCCTTATATTTTCTTAGTAGTTGGACCAGCGTTTCTTCTTGTTCAGGAGTTAGGTTATTGTTAATGTTCAAGGTTTTTCCTGGCTCAATCTCTATAGTTTTTCTATTTGAAATAGAGGTAGTGGGTATTGTTTGATCATGAGTGTCTTTGAGGAGATCTTCTTCTAGTTCATTGTCAAATGCTACCTCTATCATGTGACATTGTACATGGGATTTGGATTCGGATTGGTTAATGAAGTTGTTAATAACATCATCCTCTATTTGATCTTTAAAATCGAGGGCATCCTCTATGGTTAATGGGGACCTAATATTTTCTGTGAGGTATGATACAGGTTGTTTGTTAGTTTTTATTATTGTTACACTTGGCTGGGTTGGAGGGTATAGATCTAGATACTTGATATTACTCCCTCTAGTTATAGTCATACTACCTTGTTGGTAGCCAATGTAAGCATCAACAGTCACAAGCCAAAGTCTACCTAAGATTAGAGGGTGTCCATCGAGTCGGTTTTTGGGGTTGATTATCAGAAAGTTGGCAGGATATTCCGAGGAATCTACGAATACCATTACATTGTGAAGTGTACCTTCTAGTCTAACCACTGATCGGTCAGCCAATTCCAATAAGGTGGAGGTTGGTTCCAATAATGTAATGCCCAGTTTTTGACAAGTGGTGGTTGTTAAAATATTAATTGCAACCCCTAAATCAACTAGGGCATTTGAAAAGGTTTGTCCATTGATTTTCACTTTCACTATAGGATTCCCTGGGTCTTCATATTTGACAGGTGCTTCTCTTCCTGATAACAAATCAAATAGGGTGCCAACTACTTGGACTGTTGGGTTATTTGTTATTCTCCTCCTTGGTTTTTTTATACATAACTCTTTGATGGTTTTTGCATATATTGGGATATCTTGGATAGCTTGGAGGAGTGGGATTTTTATATACAAATTCTTTAGTTCTCCCAAAATATCAAAGTCAGGATGTTCTATAGGGTGCAGTATGATTAATTGTTTTGGGAATGGGGGAGAAGATGTGGTTGCTTGGTCATCAGTTTGTTGTCTGACCACATCCTCTTCTTATAATGGTTGTTCTACGGGTAACTAATTTTCAACTTGAGCATTTTTATCTCCCTCAGTTTCTATAATGCCCCCAAACCCTAATTGAAGGTTGTTGCACTCCCTTAGATCGGTTTCTAGTTCTGGTGTTTCGATTATCTGAACAGATTGAACCAGTCTATTATTTGGGTTTGGGTTGGGTTGGGTTGGGAGTTGTGGTCTTAAGTTGGACTGGGGATTTTGTTGTAGTGTATATGGCGCTAGGGGTGTGGGTTGAGGGAGTGGGATGGTTCTAGCTGGCGGATTCATCGGTCTCTGCCAGTTTGTCTTCCAGGCTTGACTCTACAAAGTGGGAGGGGACCATTGTGTTGGATATGCATTGTTTTTCCAATACAGTGAAGAATAGGGAAAATTTGGCCAATTAGTTTGGCTTGTTTGATTTGGCCATGGTGATGAAGGAAATGGTTGTTGTGACCAGTTTGAGAAGGGTGGTTGATTTTGCCACATTGTATTATACTCCTGAGCATGATATTCTAGAGGTTGGAAAGAAGAAGATGGATCGAAGGGCATACCTGGTTGTTGTGGCTACCATTGAAGGCACTGATTGAGTAGGTACACTAGTTCTGATTCTTCTTCCGCTTCCTTGTATACTGCTTTCAAACCCCGGAGTGAGGGGTAGTTCTCTGTGGAGTGTTCTTTTGTACAAATAGTGCAGACTTGGACTGCATCCAGTGGGCACTCTTTATGGCTGTGTTTCTTTCTGCATCTAGGGCAGAATATTGCCAGATTTTGCTCTGCTTCTGCTTGTTTCTGTTTCGCTTGCATAATATCAAGCTGTGTTGTCAGAGTCCCCAATATATCAGTTTTGAAATTATCTAGTAAGTTCTCGATTTCTGCGCTGGTTACTCCTCCACTAGAGATCTTGCTATCCCTTGTGAGCATGTCACATTCCACTAGTTTTAGCCTTGTACTGCCTCGTGAACTCCTGATGCATAAATCAATAATGTCAGAAAAATTTTCTTGATAGATGTCACCTTTTCCCATGATATTTAGTGTTTCAACCCATTGTTACTTCATGCCTTTAATTAATGTCGTTTTTTATACATTGTCAAGTAAGGGTAGCGATGCATAAGGCGATCTATGAAGATTATACTGAAAGCGTTCAACATACTCTTCTAGTGTCTCATTAGGTCTGGCTACCATCTGAAATATTCATCTTTTAATTCTTTAGACCAACAATAATCCTGATATTTTTTAGGAAAGCAGCTTTCATCTGATCCCAGTCATTTATAACACCTCCACCTAACCCCATAAACCATCGTAAAGCAGCCCCTTTTAGTGTGGAGGGAAATAATTTTAGCTTTTGGGGATCGATGGTATAGTCGTGCCCCCTGCACAGCACATCGAATTCAAACAAAAACCCGTCTGGATCTTCCGATGTTAGGCCATGAAATGTAGGAATATGTTGAAGAGGAATGGCCTTCATAGGTGCATTAATTGCAGTATCTACAATGGGTTATTGCAATGTGGAGGTTTAGGGTGTTTGCTAGTTCTGGGCCATTTGGTCAAATATGTGCCAATATCCTTCTGGGATTTCTAGGGGTGTATTCCTAGGCTAGTCAAAAGGAGCAAGAACGGCCTTAACAACACTTCCTTTTTCTAGGATGATGAGAGTTCCTTGCTGAACTAATGTCTGGGGGGATCTTACCTTTTTAGGTTCTTCAACTTTGTTCTGGATGATTTTGATAGCACTTCCCTTATCTAGGCTACTTCGTGGTTGAACTATTCCAAGAGGAGATCTTGGTTCTTCGGTTTCCGCTATTTCTCTTCCTCCTTCGCAAAGATTACTAAGGTTCCCTTCGTGTAACGATTTTGGGCTAGAATTCTCAATTTCTTGAAAATCTTGCTCCTCTATTTGGCTGTGCACCTCAGCAAAGGCTACAGATGGTGATTCTGTGGCCCAAAGGGAACTAGTAGGTTGTCTAGAAGCAGCTTTTCTAGGGCCTACTGACGGCTGAGATTCTGCTTTTTTAAGGATTTTGTCTATAAAGGTCAATCGACCAAGGGTCACTGGTCCCTTAGCTTTATCAAGTTTGGGTAGTGGTTTGGGATTCTTTTCAGGCTTTTTCTGCTTAGTCATGCACACAAATCAAATGCTTATTTCTACCCAAAATAGTCAACAAATTTGCAGGAAAGCAGGCGGGGGAGAAGCGCTGTTACATGCTTCGTACGCAGGTTCTTACCTTTCGTTTTTAAAACCCAACTCTCTCCTAGCAAGTACTTACACTACTCTCTTTTCAAAAGAAACAAATGGCTATACTCTCCCCGGCAACAGCACTAAAATGTTGAGCGATAAAAAGGTGTCTTTTAACCCCTATTTACCCTACATTAATTATCAATCCAGGTACGATTTTTTATCTCAAGAGTGTACTCAGTCTGAGGTGGTCACCTGTTCAAGAGTAATGCTTGAAGTATAGTGCTTACAAAAGTAAAAGTAAATGAATGTTGGAAACAAAATCTAATTGTAATGGCAAGAAACTTAAATGCTTTGTAACTAAATCATTCACTCAAGAAACTACAACAATCATCAGCCAAGGATGCAGTAATGATAACTCTTTCCTTTGTAAACTTATGTAAATGAAAATCAATCACAGACAAGATCTCCAATCTGAGAACTTAGACAGCAGTAGTCAATGTTCGTTATAGTTGTAGATCTTTCTATCCAAACTCAAGTAAATGTTGGAAATAACAATTCAATTAGCAGAAAAGGAACAACAACTAATTCTATTGTAAAGATCGAATAACAAAGCTTAATTTACATGAATGAATTGAGAAACAATCTGAACCAAAAGGAATCGAACAACTATCATTAAATAAGAAAGGAATTGAGCAGCAATCCTTAACTAAGAAAGGAATTGAACATCAATCTAAGAAAGGAACAACAAATCTAATTAAATCTACAGAAATTGGACAGCAAACTTAATTAAGTGTAAACACACAACAAATCCAGAGTAATTAAATCAGTAATCTTATTCTAGCATAATGGACATTAACCATAGCTATAAAGGAATAGCAATTGCAATTATAATGGAACAACGGTTAACTAAATGAGAAGCAATCACAATTGTAAGTGAACCGTAGCTAAATGAACAGCAATCGCAACTGTAAATGAACAGCAGAATCCGAATTAGACAATGCAATATTGTTTTAGAGTGAACAACATAACATTTTGGTTGTAAATAACAACCTTGCTATCCAATTACGATTTTGATACAACAGAGCAGTTCAATGAAATGTTCAGAAACGAAAGGTTACTGAATAAAACAAGTTAAGGAAATGCAAATAAAAGCAAACCACACACGACTGTAATCGTAAAATAATGATACAAGAAGCAAGTGATCCACTAGGGTCGGGACCTTAGCCACCAGGGAAGCACTATTGTGGTTACTCCAGGATCAGAAGATGAAACAACAATGAAGTTATATATTAATCATAAATGGTAGAGTTACAGTGATCGCTCTTCAAAGAGAGTCGATGATCAAAGTTAAGTTTACAACAATAAGTTCTACAAATTAACAATAAAATCCTCCCCTTGGGCTACCAACGTTGTCCCTTTTTATAATGGCCAAGTGGAAGCATTAAGAATACAGATAATTCTTGAAGTAGCGATCCCTCAGGATCAAAGGATCCTGAGGTATTCGCCATATCTTTGATTTCCAACTTATCATTTTGTCTTTTTGCACTGATGCCATGTTTTCTCTTCCTTTTCCCAGACCATGCGCTCCGATCTTGATTTCCTCGCCGCGATACAACTTCCTATCAAAGGGACAGTAGTTGCTTCAGCTTTGTCTTTTCCTCCTGAATAGTGATTGTCCATTTTCTTCACTTTCTGTATAGAAAAAGACAATAATTAATCATTTTGCATCAATCACAAATCTCCTTAATTCTATCATAATTCTTTAATCATATTGCCATATTAGAGTGTAAAGAAGTTATGATTCAAAGGAAAAGATAAAGGAATAAATGGTAAATACATACCGTTTCCAGTGCTCAACATAAGGGTATTCATGAGCATGGATGTCATTATGTGCACGTATGCAATCCCACCCATTGGCACACTCACCGAGGCAAAGACCAGAAGCAAGTCCAACTGGAGCTGAATATGTATTTTGACAAGTTGATGTTCATGGAAAATTTTAGGGGCAAATTTTCGCCCTTAGGCGAAATTAAGGGGTTTCAAATTTTTAATGGGTGAATATTTTGTATCATAGTACATTTTTACAAATCGCCTCAAATTTATTTTATAAAAAAATTAGGTATGGAAGTTAGCCCACCTTATTTTAAGGGAGAGGGTAAAAAGGGTAGATTTAGCCCTTGAAATTAGGAGTTACAACCTTCTATTTGCCCTAATTTTCAAGAATAGGTTTTATTTAAGTGAATCCTATGGGCCAAATACTATATTTATAAAAGAGGTATGGTAAATTAATAAAATTGTAAATAAATGAAAGGTATGGTAAATAAATAAAACATTTTTTATATTTACTCCATAAGTCATGTTATATACATGCAAGGGTGTAAACAAATAAAAATATAAATAAAGTGGAGGTATGGTAAATAAATAAAACCTCTTTTTATATTTAGTCCGTAACCTTCTTTCTATTTATGAAGGCTCAAAAAAGAGGTTTTATTTAAGTGAATCCTATGGACCAAATACCATATTTGTAAAAGAGGTATGGTAAATTAATAAAAATATAAATAAACGAGAGGTATGGTAAATAAATAAAACATTTTTTTATATTTAGTACATAAGTCACCTTATATTTAAGGACACTAAAAAAATGCGGTATATTTAGGTGAAACCTATGGGTAAAATACTATGGGCCAAATACCATGGGCTATATTATTATTATTACCATGCAAAAAAACATTATTAACCCTAATATCAGTATTAATAAAAATAAAAATGGCACATGGTATTGACCTATGGTATTCACGTGGAATGTAGCCTATTTAAAGGGGGGAATTAAACTGACATAGATCCGTCTTTACTCTGGATCTACTAAGCCCTCAGATGGATCAAATATCGTGATATGCAAACTAGCATAGAGTGAAAAAATATTTGAATTAAACTGACATAGATCCGTCTTTACTCTGGATCTACTAAGCCCTCAGAGGGATCAAATATCGTGATATGCAAACTAGCATAGAGTGAAAAAATATTTGATCCCTCTTGGGGCTTGATGGATCAAGAGTAAAAATGGATGTTCTAATTTAATGTATGTTAAACATTTTAACTTGGTTAAAATAAAAAATAAAATACATATTATTATAATTTTGTTAAATTTATAAAATACTAATAGTAATTTTTAAGCTCCAGGTTTATGATAACCCATGTTATTGACCCATGGTAATGCCATGGTATTCATGTGAGCATAGACTATTTAAAGGGGAAACTCTATCATCTTAGATCCATCTTAATTCTAGGTCTACCAAGTGCTCAGAGGGATAAATAGATTTCATCCCTCTAAGAGTGGTACATGTGGAGTTAAGATGGATATAGGTTAGCTTTTATGATAATGAAGATATTAAATAGACTTAGGAAATTATATTGTAAAAACACCTTAAGGTGAATGGTTAAAACTACATTTAGTCACTTCACAAAATTTAGTAAAATATACCAATATCTCCATTAATATTGGTTTTTATAATTTAACAAAAAAAATTCAAAACAGTGAAACATTATCACTCTTTCCGCATCACCCTCGCAGAAGATTTCCCACCATTTTTCAAACATTCTCAATATTGATGTTGGATTAGTTGTTTGAAAAATAAGCTAGTTTGTACAAACTTTCATCTTTTGTGCTATTCTTATTTTGTCCTAATGATCTGTAGGGGTTGGAGCCACTGCACCATATTTTCCTAAAATTTGGAGATTGTTCACCAAAAAGGAAACTAATCTACATGTTACATCACTGGTAAAAAATGTGAGACATATGAGGGTAGTGAATTATGCTAATAAGCAATTTAGATTGGGAGAGACGTAATTAAATTTTATATTTAATTGAATATGTCCAATAAAATAATAATAATCTAAATTATATATCATATATTGATGGAAGGATTCTACAATGGTCCCCTTTTTTTTTTTTTTTTTATCTCGTCGTTGGAGTCTATGGAATAATAAATTAATTTGATAACTTGAAAAAAGTGGTAGCTTGACAAAAGTTGTAGAGAAAATATTAATCTCTCCTACCTTGACAGAACTCATGGTCAATATCAACACCTACAAGAACTTTGTTGTGGAATATTATCAAAACTAATAGAAGGATATGAAAGAGTGTATTGTAAGAACCTACAAACATGGCCACTGAAACTTGGAACATTGTTTGTAGGAATAGGAAGTTATGTTTCTTATTTCCAAACATGTATGTTAGTATATTATAGTTTAATGAATATGTTTTCTTATTATCATATATGGTTTCATACTTCAACAAAACATTCGCCAAGACTTCATAATGTTTTATTATTCAGTAAAATATTTGCCAAGATCTTACAAGATTTTATAATTCAATGAAAGATTCTCCATCACTGTACAAGATAATATAATCTGGTGAGAGATTCGCCAAAAAAATTATATATACATATTATATTATTGATAAAATCGCCTCCCACTTTTCCTATGTATCATGGGGATTAGCCCATTTATTACATATAAATTTAGGGTGGTTCTTAAAATTTTCCCTGTTGATGTTCATGGTCACCAGCACACACTTAGAGATTAACATAGACACTATGCATCAATATGTTGTTGGTCCAACTGCACTCAAGACAATGATGCACATATTATTAGATAAGCTGGACAGAGGAGCCATATTAGTGTACTTGGATGCAACGAAGGCAAGAGTTTGCTTTTAGCAGGATGTCACCATTGAGTGCGCGGACACCATCACGGACGACCAAGCTTGGCATCAGTTCGCCACCATCGATCATCACAAGGATGTCGAAGATTTGGTCTTAGCACAACTATCCAAGTGTTAGTGATAGATTGCAAGACTTTCTCAAGCCTATTTTGTCTCACATGGGTACATTTGCAGATTGTATGTAACATATTGTCAAGTGGAAGTTCAAGTGTCAATAGTTGAATGTAACAGTCATAGAGTAGTTGAAGAGTCATGAGGGTAGGTGAACAGTCACAAAGGGGAATGTCAAGGGTCACCCCACCCTTTGCTATATATAGTACCTCATAACTCATTGTAGAGGCTTTTGGTCAACCAAGCTTCCGATAGGAGTATCTTAGAGAAATCTTGGAGAGTATTGTAACGAGCCTTGGCTTCTCCATAGTGTAGAGCTAATATATCTCTTTGGAGGAGCAGGCAGCAGTGATTTTGATGTTCCACTATCGGGACTAGTTGTTGGTCATGGTTGTACTGTATGATTGGAACTTTCACTTCTTAATATAACAAAGCTAACACATTTCATGCATATGTTGTTATTGTATTTCAGCTAACCTGTTTACTCTAATTATATATGTATCTGTTCACTTACGCATGTGTGTATAGACTCTTTATGTATATGTATGTATGAATCTTACTGAAATGTGTTGTTGCTTTAACCATCACTTTGGATTGTTAGCTTACTTGCTTTCCAGTTTGTGATGTGTCTTTGCTGGTGTGTTCCCTTCTTAGCCACGTGCTTCCACAGGTTTCCAAGGGGTGCACTCACCTCACTTTCCATGTGTTAGAACCATTCATGCACCTTCCTTGGGTTGCTGTGCATGTTACACCCTTGCTACCAACAAGGACATCTTACTTGCCCCTGCATGCAACCGTGGTCAAGGTGATACCGTATGACCCACTGCTGGGATTTCTACCCCAAATGGTATGAGGTCTAGCTGGGACTTCTTACTGGGGAGATCCCTTGACATGTTGGTGGTTCCAACACTATCAACAAGTTGATTTATTAATCATCACAGTATAGAGAGGTAGGTCGTTAGAGGATAATAAAAAAATGATGACTTATAATTGTAGCAAAACTAGTAACCCAAGCAACAAACTCCTTACTGTTGAATCCTAATATGAACTTACTTTTTTCTTTTTCCATTTTTAACATATAAAAATCTTCCAATTTTTTCCAGAGTTGAAATATCTCACTTGGGATTCCCAAGTAGTAGATCCAAATGGAATGCCTTCAGAATTGAACTTGGGCTGGTTGTGCCAAAATTCCACCGGTCTACTACTAGACCACAACCCAACTGACCTAATCCAAGTTTATTCTTACCCTAGAAGGAAAGGACCCTCCCAACAACTATCCCAAACTACTCCACATTTTTAAAAAGATCATGCCACACTTCCCACTTAATAGTTTTTCTGTTTTTTTTTTTACATGTGTTAGATCTCCCATAATCTACATTACAGCAAAACACACAAAAATAAAATAAGTTAGCTATTTACACATGTTCAGCAAATGTATTATGATATCAATCACAATAACAACTCACTGAAGTTGTCTCTCTTGTTTCATATTAGGAAGAGATTTCGGAGGTCACATGAAAACCCTACCTCCATCATTGCAGAGATAGTAATTGAAAGAAAACGTAAGAAGAGAAAGAGGCCCACAATTGCTTCCTTGGGTGGTTCTTAGGAGTTGTATTATTATTTCGTAGTGTTCAAACCACTAGTGGTTTTGTATCTCGTGACAAATCTTTCCCCACCTAATAATGCCCTTGTGTTTATATTTTTTCTGTTGGGATTGAATTTGGTGGCATTGGTGGGGGGGTGGGATGGCCCTGGGGCTCCTTTTTCTAGTGGATAGGCCTTCCTATTTTAGCAAAGCTCCTATCTAGAATATCTTCGTCATCTAACTGCTTTCTAATTATCTAAGCACCACTGCAGCTCTGTGCTCCTGAGAGGACTTGGGATAGAATATAAGTGCATCGTTGAAAACTAAAAAAAAATCTCGAAATAATTCTAGGCTTCCAGAGTAAGACCCTTCCTCAAATATTTCCCTTATCATTCCTAAATCCAGGTGTCTCCTGATAATGTTTCTACATTTCTTCTTATTCTGCACAATTAGAGAGATTTCCATGGCTACTGTGAACCTAGCTCTCAAGTTTATACTTGAAGAGGGATCCAAATTTTTGAGATGTGATGGAACTTAAGCCTTCTAGAATAGGTACCAATTTTCTAGGAACTTTGGGTTCCCTTTTGTTTTGTCTGCTCATTAGGGAAGTTTCAATCTCATCTATGCCTTCCATTCTATCCTCCATATGGTTATCTTCAAAAGACCTAGTGGTATGATTCTAGGCATTTATGAATTCATTGCATTCCTTGTAATGCCCCTATCCTTACCCATTTTGATGCCTCTGCCTCTGCCCTTGCCCGCTTTCGCTTACATCACAATTGTTGATGAAATCCTTGGTACCCTACCTAGTTGATATCTCTTCAGGGTTTGCAGAACTTAAAACATTGTTATCCACTGTTATCCCTTTCTGGAATTCATCTCTAGTTCCTTTCAATTATTTGTGCTCAATATCCATGGATTCTACACTCCCTTCTTCGATTCCTACTTCATTTTGTTTTTGCCTCCAAGTTTGAAAATCTGTTGTAGTAGTACCAAAAGCTGCCAAATTCTTCTTGCCCTGTTTCCTTTTTTCTCTTGAATGGGAGTCGATCTTTTCTCAGAACCATTGGTATCCACAGTATGAAATTCATAATTATTTGTATAGCTAATAGAGGATTGATCCTAATCACCCTCACCATTCTGATCTAGCTCAGATTTGATAGGAGAACTTGATGGGGGTGGATAATTATAATTATCATCAAGGTTCTGATGGGGATTCAATCACTCAGTAGTCTCTACATCAAAATCCTGATTTTTAAGCTTGTGGGGTACGAAAACATGATGGTAACCATTTTCAAAAGGTCTTTTTCATGACTGCAAATATGCTTGGACACGTTATCCCTATTCATATTAACTCGATGAATTATTGCCCTGGTGAACCTAACAAACCCTTGCATGATGTCATCCAAATCTCTCTATAGTGGTAGACGATGAATATCTACAGTGTCCATAAGAAGAATCTCACGATAAGACACTGATAGGTGTAATTACAATTCATTCTATATGATGTACTTGATTTGCATATTATTCTCCATGGGGTATTTATATTTGGTTCGATTTTTGCATAATCTTGTACACGCACGAGCGTTGTCTATGTTTTTAAGCACACTGGTGAAATTTTTAGATTTTGAATTTATTTATTTTCTTCTTTGAATATTCAAATTTTTTTAATTGAACCAATGTGTTCTTCACAAGTGCATCAATTTTCTTTATTTAGTGTGGAGCATTGATATGCATTTTAATTTTTAAGAATAGAAATAATGTTTTAGAATTTTATAATAATAATATTTATCGATGCATATTAGTCTATCACCACTAGTGAATTATGTTGTTTAGTGCATCGGGTTAGCATGGCGAGTCAGGTGCACCATTCAAAAAACCTCCACAAAAACCTTTGGTTGTTTGCCTTGTAGAATTCCTGCAGAAACTCCGATAGATCTAGAATTCTAGTTAAATTAAACACAATTAATTTGCTGATATTAAAGAGAGGAGAGAAAGAATTTGCTCCATAAAATCAATGTATTAAACTAATGAAAAATAGTAATACATGAGCAACCAAACCTCTAATCCCAAAGGGAGGTGGTTATATAGAAATTGCCGAATCTAGAAAACTAGGAAAAAACTAGTAAAAAACTAGAAAATGCTAAGAGAAGCTACAGGGAGGCCTAAAATAGAAAAAATGACTCAAGACAACCTATTCTAACTATCATCCACAAGGAAAGCATGAGGAGGGGCACATTTACCAAGGA
Source organism: Pinus taeda (assembly GCA_000404065.3). Classification (NCBI taxonomy): domain Eukaryota; kingdom Viridiplantae; phylum Streptophyta; class Pinopsida; order Pinales; family Pinaceae; genus Pinus; species Pinus taeda. Next base: position 14,028 of record APFE030696454.1, on the reverse strand, counting down.
AGGCAACTTTAAAACATAGTAAAATGGTCCGGGGGACCAAATCCCTTGATTTAAGGGGGAATCTTCATGTGGGGCGCCAATCCTCAAATAACTCAAGTGGATGAGGTGTGGTTAGGTGTGAACATGCACTTAGATGTATAAATGGTTTAGGAAAGTGGTTGGACCAATATTTCCATAATATTAAGCCTTTAAAGGCAAAAAACAAGCGAAAGTTGGTCCACTGAGCTAGTTTACCAAAAACCAAGTGTTGACATGATTTTTAGTGCATGTGGCTTAATCAAGGATACTTAGGCTAAAAAATAAATGTAGATGTTAGGATTATATTCCAACACCCCCTCTTCATCATAAATCACTTATCTAAACTGAGTCCCAACCAAGATGCCATGTTAGGTACTCAGGTACAATAAATAAAAGATCCTCATAAAATGAAGAAAGAGGGAAAACCTCATGGGAACCCCTCCCCCCCCCCCCCCCCCCCCCCAAAAGAGGAAAAAAGGGCTAAGTGGCTAGAAGGGCCTACTTAGCTGTCTCCACCACTCCAAGCATAGCTCTAAGTTTTGAAAATTTCTTTTCAGTGAAAGACTCAATGAAGATGTCTGCAACCTGCTGCTCGGTGGGGTAATGTTGCAGTGATATGACTTGATCATGGATCAGCTCGCGGATATAATGCATGTGAATATCGATGTGCTTGGTCCTATGCCTATGAACTGGATCAATCGATAGCTGAATGGACCCCTGATTTTCACAAAATATGACAGTCAAAAGTGGATATTGAATACCAAACTCGGAGAGAGGCCCCTGCAACCAAACTACCTGTGTAGCTGCATTCACTACACCTCTATACTCTGCCTTAGCTGTAGATAAATAAATCGTGGATTGATTCTTGCTAGACCAGAAAAAAGGCCCTGAACCAAAACTGAAAACATAACCAGAGGTGGACTTGTGGTCTATACATTTCCAACCCAATCAGAACATGTGTACCCAATCAGTGAAAGTGGGCAATCTGTAGCATAAAAGATACCAAAACTGGAAGTACCTTACACATATCTAAGGATTCTCTTTGCATCTTTCTAGTGAAGCTCATTGGGCTCCTACATATTTCTAGAACAAACTCCTACTACAAAAAATATACCAGGTTGGGTGTGAGTAAGATACAACAAGCTCCCAACCAACTGTTGATATAGTGTGTTGTCCAGCAAAGGTGTAGTACCTGCACCCTCAAATCTGATCCCCGAAAGAAAGGGAGATGATGCTAGCTTGCATTGTGTCATATGAAGGTAGATAGGTATATCTGATGCATACTTAGATTATGACACCTTGATCCCTGAAGTAGACTGGGAAATTTCAAGACCAAGAAAGTAGTGCAACAGTCCCAAATCTATCATGGAAAATCGATCGTGCAATGCTGATTTTGCCGAATAAATAGTTAAGTTAAGGTTCCCTGTGATCATTAAATCATCTACATAAAGTACTATAAATAAAAAGGAATCATCATGTTACAGAAAATAAACATTCGGATCAGATTTTCATCAAATGAATCCAATGGAAAGCAGGAAAGAATCCATCTTTGCATACCAAGCTCTGGGAGCCTGTTTTAGGCCATACAAAGATTTCCTTAATTTGCAAACAAGGGAAGAGTTCTGAATATATCCCTATTGCTGCTCCATATATATATCCTCCTTGATATCTCCATGAAGAAATGCAATATTCACATCCATGTGATGAACTTCCCATCTGCGAGAAGCAGCAATGGCTAAAACTAGTCGAATGGAGTCCATTTTTGCAACAGGTGAAAATGTCTCTATATAGTGTATGCCATGTACCTATGAGTATCCTTTTGCAACAAGTCGAGCTTTGTACTTTCTAGTCTCACCATTTGCAACAATCTTTGTTCGATAGATCCATCGACATAGAACAAGCTTTCTTCCTTTCGGAAGTGGAACCAAGTCCCATGTGTTGTTTTCCATGAGAGCAAAGTACTCTTCATCCATGGTAGCCTCCCAAAGCGGGTTTCCAACAGCCTCAGAGTGTGACTATGGATCTGAACCAAGTGTCATATAGAAATGTATGGGAAGCAATGGTTCGGTGACAGCCAGGGCTTGAGGAGCCGCAAAAGACTATGATCTAATTCTTCTCGCATCTGTAGGATCACCAACTAGTTCACCCGCATCTTGCAGGGTTTTCTCTTCCCAAGTTGGGAGCTGAGTTGGAGCAGCCATGACCTGCTCCTCATCCTCTGAATCAGACCCAAGAGGCTTCTCTAATGGCTGCTCTGAATTGCTCGAAGAAGTTTCAGACTCCTCCTCATTAGTGGCAACAAGCGGTTCCTCGGCAGGGTCTGCTGAAAAATCATGTAGTGATTCTTCTTCAAACTTCATATTTCGATCTACAAGGAACTTTTTAGTGTGAGATTCCAGCAATATATATCCTTTGACACTGTTAAGATATCCAACAAAGATACATTCAACACTTTGAGGCTCCAAAGCCTTCCTCTTATCTGTCGAAATGTGAGCCCATGCTCGTGAACCAAAAATGTGAAAGTGCGACACTTTCGGTTTCTTACGGGTCCAACATTCAAATGGAGTGGTGCCTTTGAGTGCTTTGTGAGAATGTGGTTATGAATGTATGCTACACAATTAATAGCTTCAGCCCATAGCTTAGGAGCTAATGATTTGGACTGTAGCATACAATTGGCCATCTCTTTTAACGATCGGTTTTTCCTCTCCGTGACACCATTCTGTTGTGGTGTATATGGCACTGTGTGTTATAGCTGCATACTTGCATCAATACAAAGTTGCTTCACATATTTGTTAACATACTTCCCCCCATTATCAGTATGGAGTATCTTAATCTTACACCCAGACTCATTCTCAGCAAGTGCTTAAATTCTATAAGGCATTCAAATACCTCTGATTTTAATTTCAAAAAAATACCCAAGTAAAGCGATAGAAATCATCTATGAAGGTGAGTACATATCGAGCCTTACTGGTTGAAGGCTACAAGAATGGGCCCATTATGTCACCGTGGATCAGCCCAAGAGGTGAAGAAGCTCTCTGTACCTTCCCTTTGCCAAAATTTTGCTCCGGATGCTTGTCAAGAATGCATCCTTGACATACACTACTTGTGAATTTAATGGTGGGAAATCCTTCTACCATGTTTTCTTTGTTGAGTTGATGCAAGTACTTATAGTTTAGATGGCCAAATATTTCATGCCATAACTTGCTGATATCATTAGATTGTGAGAGAAATATAGTGCTAATAGATTTATGAACAAAGTGGGAGAAGAAATACAAACGAGAACCGTGATTTGCAATTCCATGTGCAAGCTGTGAGCCCATGGAAATGTCGGTAATCACTGCGGAGTCCGGAGTGAACTCCACCTTCCTTCTAGAGCTGGAATGAGTGATCTGATATATCAAGAGAATATCTATGAACAGCGAGGGAACATGAATCACATTTGTGAAGCAGCCCCCTTCAAGGTCTACAATTCCTTCTTTGCACACCTTTGCAGGTGTGGCATCTCCCAAGTAAATTGGGGATTTGGTGCTTTATTCGATGGAGGAAAATTCATCTTTTGATGCAACCATATAGTTCGATGCACCTGAATCAAGGATCTAAGCTCATGGAGTGGATGTGACAGCCATTAAAGCATGACCATATTTTTTTCTCCCTCTCCCATCTCCTGTTCTATTATCATCCTTCTTCTTTGCATTCTCGGGCACGGTAAGATTGTGCTGCTGCAATTACTTAGCCATCTCATCTGAATGTTTTCCTCATGCAATTTTCTTAGGGATGGAAACCTTTGGAACAGTAGCTACAAAGTGTTCTTTCCTTCTTCTTCTTACCCTTAGGAAAAGAAGAGCTCTTTGAAGATTGTACTGGTATCGTTCTTCGATTCATTAAATTTACCCTTCCCTTTTTTCTTTTCTCTTCCACTGCTCTTTGGAGCATCAGTAGTCACAAGTGCTTGGTTCTTTGAATGCTTGATGGCACCCATTTGGACTAACTTAGCTTGCTCTTGAGGCAATGCTGCAATGAAGTCATTCAATGGAGGCATTTTCCATTTTTCCTAAGTAAATTTAGATGCTTGAAAAGACAATACAAATAAGGAATATTTAGGGTCTAATTTCGAGAGAATCGAAAATATGAGTTGATCTTCCTCTTTCTTGACTCCACATGTATCAAGTTCAAGAAGGAGGGATTTAAACTTGGTGAAGTATTCTTGCAGGTTTCTAAAATGAGTTGGATTGAGGGACATGAGTTCATTCTCCAGTTGATGCACTCTCATTTCATCCTGCTTGTCGAATAGTCCTTCCAATGTGGTACAGACCGCATCGAGAGTAGTGGCTCCATTGACATGAAAAAGGAGTTCTCTGGAAATTGACAGGCATATCAGCCCAATTGCCTCATCTAATTTATTGAAATACTTTATCTTCTCCACTGCAAAAGTCAGTTCAGTCTCCGTTCCCATTGTTACCCTATAAAGCCCTTTGCTTCGGAGGAGCAAAGTAATCTCTGTCTTCCATTCGAAGTAATTGAAAGGATTTAGAACGAGTTTTGTGGGCTGAGAGAGATGATTTTTTGCTGCTTGCTACACCTCCTAATGATCTATACCTGCAAATAAAATTGTGTACAATCCACTAGATTTGAACTAGCTCTAATACCATGTAGAATTCCTGCAGAAACTCCGATACATCTAGAATTCTAGTTAAATTAAACACAAGTAATTTGTTGATATTCAAGAGAGGAGAGAAAGAATTTGCTCCATAAAATCAATGTATTAAATTAATGAACAATAGTAATACATGAGCAACCAAACCTCTAATCCCAAAGGGAGGTGGTTATATAGAAATTGCCGAATCTACAAAACTAGGAAAAAACTAGTAAAAAACTAGAAAAGGCTAAGAAATGCTAAAGGGAGGCCTAAAATAGCAACAATGACTCAAGAGAACCTATGCCAACTATAAACCACGAGGAAAGCATGAGGAGGGGCTCATTTCCCAAGGAAGGAAACTTTAAAACATGCTAAAATGGTCTGGGGGACCAAATCCCTTGATTTAAGGGGGTATCTTCATGTGGGGTGCCAATCCTCAAATAACTCAAGTCGATGAGGTGTGGTTAGGTGTGAACATGCACTTAGATGTCTAAATGGTTTATGAAAGTGGTTGGACCAATATTTTCATAATATTAAGCCTTTAAAGGTAAAAAACAAGGGAAAGTTAGTCCACCGAGCTAGTTTACCAAAAACCAAGTGTGAACATGATTTTTAGTGCATGTGGCTAAGTCAAGGATACTTAGGCTAAAAAATAAATGTAGATGTTAGGATTATATTCCAACATGCCTACACTAGTAGCCTCTGTTATAAAGAGAGAAGTGATCAAATTCGTTGGAAGATTATGTAAATACCTCTACTACAATGTGTTGTTCTTGTAGTGTATCTATTATGATATATACCAAGGTCAAACATAGTTGAATTTGGTTATGCATAGTATTATTATTTATGGTTAACCTTGCTTGACCATATTTTACTATGATTAATGTTCATTGATGAAATTTAATATGCTTAACTATATTAGACTTTGGTTTACATTGGATGATTATGGTTTTCTTCAGTTATCTATGGTTGACTATGGTTGACTATGGCTGATTTGGGTATGGATGGTTGGATTTATAAGATTTAAATGGAGGCTATGGAAGAAGTAGAATTTAATACTATATCACATTAGGACAATATGGATTCAATATTATGTTACAATATGACATAAAGGGGTTATGTTTAATTTATATTACATTATGAATGAAGTGGTTGACTTAAATATTTTGTGACATTGTGACATTAACGATTAACTTTAATATTATGTCACATGTGAAGTTATGGTTTCCTTAAACATTATGTTACATCAAGTTTTTTAATTCAAAACTTTATAATGTTGTGACATTATGGGTGAAAACAATATTATATCATATTGGCATTAAGACATTAACATTTACATTATGCCACATTGGGACACTAAAATTAATAGATTGATAATATTGTTGTGTTTCATTTTTCCATTGTTGGCACACAAAGGGCAGACCCAGGTTTAAAGTGAAATAGATAACAAATCCCCTCGGACACTGGCTGTTTCGGCATCGCCTGCGAACAAGTGAAGTCTCATCTGAGGCATCTTATGATGGACTGTAGGAAGCTAGATAATTTTGTAGTGATGAAGGAGACATGGAGCCTATGTTGTCACTATCATTCTCAATATAAGAGAAATTTTTAAGTATACACCTAATTCACGTAATAAATCAATCATTAATAAAGTATAACAAATAGATCAGATCAGTCACAATATAATGCACAACAATAAGAAATGAAACCAAACAAATATTTGCATTACTTCGAAAAATCCTTCATTTCATTACAACTCTCACATCTCACCAACCTAATCCATCATGTTACAACACAAAATAATTTATATCTCTAAGTATATCTTCATGTATGCCTCCTTCTTACATTATCGCTTTAACTATTTATAAGTTTATATTGGGGTGCAAAGCCAACAAATAAACTAATTTTACTATGGGAAATTCCTATTACCATGGAAAAAAAGGCACAAACTAACCTAAATTATTTCCTTCTTTCCTTCATTATGTGTGTTAACCCTTAGCTGGATTTCCTACATGGAATCCTTCTATACAGTGCTCCTCTGCATAGACCCAAAAATCATTCCTTAAAACCATTGCTCCAATAGGCCCCCAACACTCCCCTGTGCCTCATCCCCAACCACTCAGTCCTTATGATATTCCATCTTGCTTCCTTGGTCATAATAAGTCTTTCTCTAAATTGTTGTGCTACTTCAAAACTTGGTGTGCTACTCTTCCTTCTACTACTTTTCTTTTGTGAGACACTTTTCCTCAAGGCTACAAGTATTGGTTCTTGCACCTTTTTTTTCTACATTTGTGCAATTTTGTCCATCTCGATGCTGCTTATCAATAGAAATACTCCACTATAGGTTGGGTGTAGTTTCCCTTTAAGCTCTTTGAACTATTAATGTGCTCATCTTCCTCAGTGGTACATATGATTTTGAAAAATTTCCTTGTGTTGTGTCATCTGATCCTAGTATATTTAATGGATTTTCCATAGAATGTAAAAAGTCTATGATTTCCCCTAATGGCTTAGTTTTGGTCTTCTTCTTTGATATTGTCATGGGAATAAGTACCCTAGGGCTTTGGGTTGGAACCCTAACAGGGCAAGAGAAAACTACAGTAAGAAACACTCATACAACACAGGAAACATGCTTATATAAACAAACTATGCAATAACAACCATACCCAGATGTCCTTCATTTGGGTAGTTCCAGTAGGATTCAGACCCTTTGCAACTCCTGATGATCTTCGAACCTGCAAATTAACTAATTCGAACATAGATAGCAACATATAGATAAACAATTTTAAAGAAATAAACTTTATATCATATAAGAAAATGATTAGTTATACATAAAAATAATATTCATACATGAATTACAATAGTATATGATGCATAAACAAAGTCAATCTCAAGAACAAGACATTGTTTCTTTTTACTGTAGAAATCTATAACTAACACGAAGATAATTCATTCGAGTCTTCTTCTTCTGGCTCCAAGCAGAACCGTCCTCTAGATCCATCTAGTCCCAGTCTTCAATAGCCTCCTTCCATAACCAATACCATGATATCTCAAGCAAGTGGGAGAATATCAACACTCAAGGAAACAAGGGTTTCCTGAAACTTAGGGAAGTGCTTGAAGCACAGGGATACTTCAGACTCAGTCAGTGATAATCTCAGTATAATAATTCTACTTCTCTTCTCCTCCTGAAGGCCTTCCCATAGAAGTCTATTTATACTTCTCCCAATTAGTTTTCTAGTTGGGAAACAGTAGGGCCACGGGTAGTAGGAGGTAATCAACAGGTAAAACCTGTGAACTCCACCCATAGTTAAGGAAATTTAATTTTTTAAAGTGTTTTAACACATATAAGTGGGTTGGGTATTGACTAACCTGCGTGTACATGCTTTTATCTCAGGGCAAAGTAACGTACAAGGAATAAAACACTGTTTTTTAAAATATTTGGACCAAGTCTGGAAGGAGGGGTTTCCCTAGGCCATAAACCAAGCATCACAAGTACTAAGGGTGGTAATTGGAGCTATAACAGATTCCCCCTAATATATGAGGTCAGAAGAGGTATATGATGGCCGAAATGTATTAAGTATATGGAAAGGAATCCTATCGAGACTGAGAAGGACTTCACCAGAATTCAGCCTACCAAGCCATCAAAAAGAGATTAGAATGGAACTGTTGTATAAGGCGGGCATATGCATTGATCCAAAATAGATCTAACATAGACTTCTAAGTTTATGAATTTTCCTCACAGAGGAAAAATTAAAGTCATTGGATGCTTCTGGAAATAGTCGCATTGTGTAGATCTCTTCATTCTGAATCTTATGCAATTTGAATGGGTGAAAACGGACTTCAGATGAAGAAGTTATTGTAAAAAGAAATTTGCCCATTGTCCTTTGAAAAGGAGGCAATTTCTTATAAATGAGACTTAATGGAGAATATGTGTTCCTTAAGGAAATGCCACATCGAAAAGGTTCCAAGGGAGGACTTAGATCAAAGACCGTAAGGACTCCTAATTAGCAATCTCTGATGTATCGCATCAGAGGAAGGCCTGCATGCGATATCGGAAGTCCAGGCGAGCCGATTTCGATTGCGATGAAGCAGGTCGGCGATCAACGATATCTATATATCACATCAGAACAATGCATCGGACATGGTATAGGTCTCGGGCCATTGGACAAAGCAATTGTGATGGGCCGATAGCGATATGCCAATGCGATTAGCGATCGACGATTGGATCGCAACAATGCAAAGGGGAGCAGCATGCCAATGTGATGTGTGATTGTGATATTACAACCAAAGGCGGACCCGATGAGTTTATGAATGCGATTTCATATAATTTGAAATCTGGGTTATGCGGGTATCTTTGTATTCCAATGTATTTGGTGTTTGGCCACAGGTAATGCGATTTATGATGAGCGATGAAGAAAACAGACCCGATAGGTTTATAGGGGTGATTCTATATTATTCGAGTTTCGGCAAAACGCCCCATGATGGGTTTTCATCAGTTTTCCTATGTATTGAGTTATGTGTTTGAACGCCGGATTTCTGCAGGAGGAAGGCCGAATGGTTGGGTTTCCTGTGCCTGCTGGTTCATTTCAATGGGACATTGATTCTTTTGTGAAAACGCATGGTTTCCCATGATGGAGGACTGGAACCGAATGGTTACAAATACACAGAGGGCTCAATTGACAGAGCTACTAAAGGTTGCTGAGGTTCACACAGAGGCCAAGAGTAAAAACATAGAAAGCATAGAGAAAGAATATTCCTAGAGGCACAGGTAGAGGAACACTCAGAGAGAGCTCAAAGAAGCTCGGGAAGCCCAAGGATGCTCAGTGAATACTCAGGAAGAGTAAGAGAATGTTGAGTGATGCGTAGAGGCAATCTGCGAAGTGAGGAAGGCTCGGTGCAGCGTAAGAGTCGATCAGAGCCAAACAGAGAGCCCAAGACCCGCAGAGCCAGAGCGCTTCACAGAAAGAGCCACCAGAGGTTGGAAGCAGAGCTGAGAGCCAGAGTGAGAGCCAAGAGCCAGATCTAGAGCCAGAGCTAGAGCCAGACCTAGAGCCAAAGCCAGAGCTAGAGCCGAGAGCCAGAGCCAGAGCTGAGAGCCAGAGCCAGATTTGAGAGCCAGAGCTAGATCCAGAGCCGAGAGCCAAAGCCAGAGCAAGAGCCAAAGCTAGAGCCAGAGCCGAAAGCCAGAACTAGAGCGAGAGCCAGAGCCAAGAGCCAAGAGCCAGAGAGCCAAACGGCCAGGGATAAAAATGGTATTCTAAGCCCAATGGTTTGATTCTAACCTATTGGAGTTGAGTGTGGAACTTGTAAGATAATTCAACCATAATCCCAAAGAGTTTAATCAAGTTGATTAGAGCTCAAGGAGACGTAGCCCAAGAGGTTTGGGTGAACTCCATATTATATTGTTGTTATGTGTGATTGCGTATTGTTGCATTGTATTTGTTGTTATATGTTTTATATCAGTTCAAGCAAATAAACTTAAAGCACTTAACAGTTAAAGTACAAACACAAGAATACACCTATAGCCCAAGAGGTTTGGGTGAACTCCATATCATATTGTTGTTATGTGTGATTGCGTATTACTGCATTGTATTTGTTGTTATATGTTTTATATCAGTTCAAGCAAATAAACTTAAAGCACTTAACAGTTAAAGTACAAACACAAGAATACACCTATTTCAAGTTATTAGTTTCGCAAATTATCAATCATAAGCATAGATCTTGGGAATATATAAGCTTTGGAGTGGAATAGGTTCTTGTAAGCTTGACAAGAAGCCTTTAGGTCCCCATTTCAAATCAGGTGGTATCAGAGCATCATGTTGATTAACCCCACCTTCAAAGAAGGTTATATCAAAGCTGGTTATATGAGAGCTTAAGTTATACCAGAGCAGGTTATACCATGAAGCAGGTTGCATCATGATGCAAGTGATATTACATCATAATGCTTGATTGACAGAGCAATCTATATGCTTGTTGACTTGAAAGGTGTTCAAACTGTAGAAATAATTTAGTTGTTTGATTGTTTGTAAACTGACTATTGTGTGAGTTTGCAAAGGTGAAAGGAAAGCTATTGATAGCTAAGTCCAGGAGAGGACAAGAAGGAAGAAGGGTTGAAGGCATTCTTCTTATCCCAAAGGACCTCAAGGCAATCCTTGAAGCACAAGAGGTTTGTTGCAAAAGGTTGCTTGAATAAGCTCTTTGTTAATCTTGTTTGAAGTTCTTTTGTTCATTTGGATAATGACAACTTCTACAAGTGAGTCCTCAAATTCTCCTTTCTTCACAAGATTCTTTGATGAAGACATGAAGCAAGACTTGTTCACCATGATGGATATGGTGGCAGAAATGTATGAGGATGAAAGGAAGAACATCATACTTATAAAGCAGTTGAATTCCATGAAGGAAGAGAAGCAGTTGCTTTCTGACAAATTGCAGGAAATGGAGAGGCAACTTCATATTGAAAATATGAACCTGAAAAGGATGTATGAGTTGGAGACACAACTCCTTGTTGCCAAATAAGCCTTAGTCAAGTATCACCTTGAAGAAGAGGTAAACAATTCCAGTTTTTCTTCAAATTCCTGTAAGAATGTTTATATTGGTTTTCTCGAAAAACATACCAGAGGCATAGGTTCCAAGTTAATGTCCAAGATGGGCTATGAAGGAAAAGGCTTGGGAAAACATGCACAGGGTATTGTTGAGCCAATAATAGTTGAGGAAAGGCCTAAGTATTTGGGTCTTGACAATGGACAAGCTTATGGAGAAAGTTCCAAAGCTGCCATGAAGGCCATTGAAACAGTTCCAAGAAGGAGTTTCATTTTAGGTCTTCTACCTCAAGAGTGTAAAGATTGTATTCATGGGGAATGCAATAGCTTGAAACATCATTTGCAAAAAGAAGGTGTTCATAAGCATAAACTCAAACCAGAGAGTTGTGGAAACTTTGAAACCATTGAAGAGGTTGATGGCGTTCCAAAGGGAGCTACTTCTTCATTCAATTCACCTCCTTAAGAAGGTAATAAAGGTGAAAAGGAAAGGTATAAATCTGGTTTTAACCATATTAATTTTGATTATGTTCTGTTGGAAATAATACTGAGAGGGGGGGTGAATCAGTATTATCTGGTCAATTATTTTCTTTTTCAAAACCAGAACATATATGCTACTTCAGTTAGAGAAAACCACGTATATATGCAACTTCAGATAAGGAAACCCGCGTATACCATTCAGACTTATAATTTAAAATATTCTACAGATGTTGAACATTAATCTGTGCATTAGGATCATATAAACAGTAACCAGAAACAGAAAAATAGAGCAGAAGACAATCACACACAAGAACACAAGATATAAGGTGGAAACCCAATGTGGGTGAAAACCACCTGTTGCAATATGTCTCTATCTTTTCAATTAGAAACTTCTTTTTACAATGATTCTGTACTGGTGCAGTCCTTTACCAATATGCAGGCTGCTACCTGCAGAGAGCTACAACCCTCTCTCGTTTTCCAGCTTCTCCTGGAAGGGAGCTACAACCCTCTTAGTTCTTGTACTAGTTGAGATACTAGTACACAGGCTGGTACCTACAGAAGACTACAACCTTCTCTTCCTTCCAGGGACCACATTTCATAAATTTTCAGACTGGATCCACAAATAACATCAATCAAACATCAAGAATTTCTGCATCAACTAATCACCTTTT
>APFE030696446.1:48813-76362 GCA_000404065.3 Pinus taeda | reverse complement strand
CCTAGGGCAACCCCTCCTTCCAGACCTGGTCCAAAATCTAAAAAACAGTGTTTTATTCCCTGTACGCGACATTTCCCTGAGTTAAACACGTGTATACGCGGGTTCATATATACCCAAACCGCGTATATGTATTAAAGAACTTAAAAAATTATAAAACTCCTTATTTTTGGGCGGAGATCGCGGGTTTTACTTGCTAATCACCTGTTAGTGCCCATGGCCTCAACTGTCCCCAACCAATTCCTAAGTAAAAAACTACTTTGGAATTGGTATAAAAAGACACCAAAGGAAGGCCTAAGGGAGGAGAGAATAGAGAGAAAGGTTATTATACTGAGATTTCCCCCTGATCAGGTCTGAAGACCCTTTGGGCCTTCTGCACTTCCCCCATCTTGTAAAGGAAACCCTTGTTTCCTTGTGATTGGATGTTCATCCCTTACCATCACATCTTGGAGTGAGTAATGGAAGGAGACCTACTAGAGGCTTGAGGCGGGACAGATCCAGAAGGAGGCTGAGCTTTGAGCCTGCAAAAGTGGTTCAGGTGATATTGCTCTTTTTCTGTACTATTCTATTTGTCTAATAAAGAAACATGTCTTGTTCCCGATATGCTTCTTTCTTTATGTTAATGATGTTCGTGTTTGAATTTCATGTACGAATGGATGTCTAAAAGTTTATAACTAACTCCTTTCTTGCATAACATAAAGATGGTTTTCATATAAATCTTTCTCCATATACTGCTGCATTCTTTGGAATTGTTGGTGTTGCAGGGCAAAGGAGCGGAAGGGACACGAAGAAGGGTTTGGACCCTTGAGGAACTACCCGAACGTAGGACCTGAGGTACGTCCTTCTTACTTTAGAAATAGCTTTTTCTAGCATAATGGCTGTGTGTGTACATGTTTCTTGATTTAGACAACTTTCAGTCTGCTAAGGTTCCACCCAAGAGCCTTAGGGGATAAAATCCCTTAACACCACTGAGAAGGAGATTGAAGATGATAGAGAGACTTGGCTTGAGAGAGCCAACTTACACCTTAAGAAGTTGCTACAGAAGGCCAATAGAGACAATCAGATGATGAGACACATGGCCTGTCATTACAGGACCTGAAACAAGATTTGTAACATGAGGGTCAAAAAGATGAAGGCTAGGTTAAGGCGGGCTCTTAAAGGAAAAAAGGAGGAGGATAGGCTTAGGTTGCTTGCTGAAGCTTCCTCGGCTCATTTGGACACTTGATGATGGTACTTATCACCAATTTTGAGCAAGTTTAGAAGAAATTTTGTCATTTCCAAATTTTGAAATTTTACACACAGGAAAACTACCTAAACGCACAGTGCCACTGGCGTTGTGCTTTTCCTAGGGGCACCCAATGGAGAAATGGTTTCTAGTTTTGGATTCAAAACGATCAGGGCATGCACCCTAGAGATTTCCTAAGTTTTTGGGGCAGAACTAGTCCACCAAATGGTCAAAAAACACCCTAAAAATGACCTTTCTATGACTTTTTGGACACACAGAAGCAGTCTTAGCAGAATCAAGTTTTGAGGGGTCAAATGAGATTCAAATGCCAAAATTCTAGGTGTTTTGGAAATTATTTTTGAATACATTTCCAATGAGCTATCATGAGTGCAATGTTGATGCTAGGAAGGCCTCCAAAAGAGACTTGAAAGTGGCACTGCGTGTAGGGAAGATTTTGCACAGGATGCTTATTTTTCCATTTTTTGACTGTGTTCATGGATTCTTTGTCCTAGAGGTTTTTTTACCATTGTAAAGGATGACTTGGCATGTAACTATGATAGATAAATAGTAATAGAGATTAGATTCATTACATTAGAAGTCAATTTGAGCTCAAATGAATTATTTTTCAGTTTTAGAGGCAAGTTGTTGAGATGCCTATATTCATGTTTCTTGTTCAGTATTAGTTAGATTAACTCCTCATCTTAGAGATTTGACCCCTAAGTATGGGAGGAGGTTGAATTCATGTCTATATCTTATTCTTCTTTCTCATTGTAAAGGGTTGGACTCAGCTAGATGCTCAAACCTTGATTGTACACCATCTTGTAGCAGTTTAGCAGGAGATTAATAAGAATTGCAACTATTTTTATGGGATCCATGTGGTATGGATTTTTAGTATTGTTTCTTATTTTGTGATCATATGTTAATTTGCTTTGTATGCTTCGTTAATCATTTCATTTCTTCTGATTGAATTCTTTGAAGTTGATAGGTGAAATTCATTGCATTAGTGCTCTACTTTGGTCAAACATTCACCATTTCATGTTTTGTGTAGTCTAAGAAGGATCCATGTTTTTCACATGATCTTCTTAGCTTCTCACCAGCCTTAAAATCTCACCCATCAAGCCCTAGAGTGCTAAAGCCTATGCCTACCTTGCCCCATTGAACACCCTGCAATTCTGACCTAATTCCCTAGCCCTAAACTATCCAGCTCCTCCTGATCTAGAAAAACCCCTTCAAAATCCAATCAATACTTCGAGCTACTATACCTAGCCTAATATCCTTTACCTAATCCAGTCATCTTGGCTGAGATCCTTATGGAGAGATCCCTCTCCCAGCCTAGTAGGTCTAGCTACTTGGCTAAGCGTGGTTTATGGTTACCCTGACATTGCCTTCCTTCAGCTTGAGGTTCAATCTAGGTGCTAACATAGTGGCAACCATACTGGGGAATGATAGACTAATCACCCCAGTAATATCTTTCATTTAAATTCTTAAGATTATGGATGATAAGTTTTAGAATTTGCTAGGCTGAATTGGAATGTTGTAAAGCAATATATAAAACTTCGAAATTTGAGCACACTGGATTTGAGAAAGTACACTAGGTCCAATCCAGATCCAAATCCTGACCCATTAGTGGATAATCCTAATCTAATTTCAAGAAAACTCAAAAGACAAGAAAGTTCAGTCAGTCCCACACCTTCAATAAAAGTAGATTCCTGCCCTGATGAGTGGTTGTTTTTAGAAGACCTCCCATTTGATCTTTCTCTTAACCTTTCCCTATTCAGAATCAGGTATGAAAGTGCACTTGGCGACATAGTTCTAGATCCAGAGTTTATTCCAGATATCGAAGTACAAAAGGAAAACCAGTCAATTGATGAGTATATCCTAAATTCCACTCAATCATCCCTCACTACTGCTAAGATCCCCAAGCTTTCTGAACTAGTGTCTACTACCCTCAGTTCATAATTATTCCCTTCAACCTCTGAAGTTCATTCCTTGCCTCCATTTATACCTTCACTTCCCTATCAACCTATAATTCCCCATCAATCACCTATTACTCTCAGTTCTCCATCAATTACTCCATCAAGTCCTAGTATCCCAATCCTTGCTCTAAATCCACCTCGCATTATGGCTGCCATGTATGCACCCCTTATTTTACCTCAGAATCTTGGTGCCATGCCCATTGATTATCAAACCAAGATACCTTTCTTTGATGCTACTCAAACAATTACAACTCAGCAACATGTTGATAAAATGGATGATTTCCTTGACCTCCATGAAGTAGAAATTGAATATGCGACGATGAGATTGTTTGTACAAAGCTTTGGAGGTGAATTTTGAAAATGGTTTAGAGCTTTACCAGCAACTTCTATCACCACTTTACCAATCCTCCATAGGCAGTTCCTGGATCGATGGGAGGTGAAGAAGAATCCACTTCAGATTTTGTCCGAGTATGAGAACATCAAGAGAAATGTCGGTGAGAGTGTGCAAGACTATTGTGTGAGGTTTAATGCAATATACAATGCTATTCCTGCCAACGTTAAACCGCCAGAGTGATTGGCTTTGCTCAAATTTCTAGATGGTTTCAATGTTGATATGGCATATCAGTTGTGGGAACATGATCCTACCACACTAGAAGACATGCAAAAGAATGCTATGAGTGTAGAAGCAAACTTACTAGCCAAAAGAGCAAGAATGAGATCTGAGAAAAGAGTGACTATAAAAGAAGAAGAATCTACTTCAGATGTAAAGATGGACACATTGATTTGAACAGTGGAAAGGATCGTTGACCAGTTAACCATCACAGATAGACCTTAACCACCAATCCGGAATCCAACAAAAGGCACCAGAGCAACTAGCACAACAAGGGTAGATTAGAACTCCCTTACAACAGAATTATGTTCAAGGAATGGAAGAAGAAGATGACGAAGATCCGATAATTGAAGCAAATCACTTTTTCACTGCCAATGGTATCCCTGTATTTTTTACCAAAGATTAAGAATACGCAGAAGTTACAGACATTCAAAGGGATGAAGATTACATCTTAGCAAATGAGGTGGTTTTGGAGGCTGAATCTGATGATTATCAGCATGGTTATATAAATGCTTTGACTACACAACAGAGGCAGTATTCTTTAAGAAGCAGAGATGTACCGGTCAATCCCATTCAGAAAATAAAGGATGTGCAATCTAAAAATGATTCCTAAAAAATTCAGAAGAAAGAGAAAGAGCTTGCTGATCTGAATCCTAGAAAGGTACCATCAACACATATCACTGCAAATGAGAAGAACAATCAGCAAAAAGATAGTGCAGTGAAAGAGTAAGTAGATAAGAAGGACATTGGTGTCAAAGGGGTAGAAAAAGTTTCATCCTTTAATTTAGAAAGTGAAATTCCTAATTTAGAAGTGTCCATTCCTTTGACTAAGCTTGTTAAGAATAGCAATTATAAACACCATGTGTCTATAATATTGCAAATAGACCCTTTGTCAGACATGGTGAATGTCGAGGATGATCATCCCGAACTCATTTTTAGTCTAGCCATAGAAGGTGAGCCTGAAGATAGTGAAGTCCCTCCTTTTTATATGAGTCTTAGACTACATGAGTATATTATCCATAATGCTATGTTAGATTCCGGAGCTTCTCATAATTTAATGCCTAAAGCCATTATGGAAAAATTGGGCCTGGATATCACCCGGAAATATCATGATTTGTACTCCTTTGACTCCAGTAGAGTTTGTTGCATTGGTCTCATCAAAGATTTGGTGGTTTCTTTAGATCAAATCCAAGCCAAAAATGTCTTGATGGATGTGGCAGTTTTTGATATACTGCCTATATTTGGTATGCTCTTATCTAGATCGTGGGGTGCTAAACTCAAAGGCACTTTACAACTTGACTTCTCTTATGCTACCATCCCTATTTTCGGTCAATTGAGGAAGTTGTACCGGGAAAAGAAAATGAAGTATATGGTCACTAGTAAAGAGAAGCCTATGGATCATCTGATAAACGTTGTACATACTGATTTAGAGTCCTTTCTAGAGAATTTTAGAGGAATTCTTAATCAAGAAAAAAAAATAGCAAGTTCTTTTGAGCAGCCTACGAAGTAGCACAAGGTTAGTGAAGAGCTGAAAAATGAAGTAATTAGCAAAGATAAGGTTGAGAAAGAAACAGAATTCTAGCATCTAGAAGATGAAGCCAACCTTTGGAGCATGGACTTCCATGGCGCTATGGGTAAGGATGGTGCTGGTATTGGAATTTGGATTTGAAGCCCTACTTTCTAGCTTGCTAAAGTCCCAAGTAATGTTAGAGTATGTTCCTACAAGTTAGCTTTTGATTTCTCTAATAATGAAGCAGAGTATGAGGCTTTGATTATAGGTCTTAAAATTTTGAAGAAGCTCGATGCGAAAAAGATTTATGTTTATGGTGATTCAGTGCTGGTGATTAAACAAGTAAAGGGAGAAAATCAAGAAAAACATCTGCAGATGAAAGCCTATAGAAATGCAATTTTGGATATTTTGAGGATGTTTCCTGAATATACCTTGACAATAGTACCCTAGATTCAAAATATCATTGCAGATTTAGTTGCCACTACGGTCAACAATTTCAAGATTCCAAAGAACTCTAGCAACAAATTTGAAATTCATGCCAAACATAGGCCTAATGTTCCTGATAATTTAAGGTATTGGCAAGTGTTTTGGGATGATAATAAAATTAATGCCCTTTTGTAGAATGAGGGAGAGTTTAAGAATGCTTCCATTGATGATGTTTGTGATTCCGATGAACAAGAGATCCAAAGGTAAATCAGATGGAGGTTTTACAACTGAAGGATAATATTATTCCTAGAGGTCTCATACCTTTGGAGGAGTTCTTTTTATCGGGATGATGTGGCAAGAAAACTGAGCTTGGTTCCTATGGACAAAGGAGTTGAAGATGTAAATCTTGGAACAATTGACAAGCCCAAGGTTGTAAAGTTATTAAAAGCATTGTCTCCCAAGGTAAAGGCTATGTATGTTAGATTACTTCTGAATTTTCTGATGTTTTTTCTTGGGATTATTCAAATTTGAAGGTGTATGACAAGGATATCATTTAGCATACTATTCCTATTAAGCCGGTTCAAAAACCTTTTAGACCGAAGTTGAGAAGAATCAATCCAAAGCTACTGCCATCCATTAAGAAAGAGGTAAATAGACTTTTTAAAGCTGGCATCATTGTTCCAATTATATTTTCTGGTTGGATTTCAAATTTGGTCCCGGTATGAAAGAAGAACGAAGAAATAAGGTTGTGCATAGATTTCTGGAACCTCAACAAAGAATTCTTAAAGGATAATTACCCACTTCCTAAGATGGACCATATTCTGCAAATTGTAGTTGGAGCATCACTGATGTCACTACTAGATGGTTACCTAGGCTATAATCAGATCTTGGTGCATGAAAAAGACCAAGACAAAACTGCCTTCACAACACCATGGGGAACTTTTTAGTATGCCAAAATGCCATTTGGATTGAAGAATGTGGGAGCCACTTTTCAGTGGTGATGGACATAGCTTCTGCTAATGAGAAGGATGTATTTCTTGGTTGTTTATTTAGATGATTTGATCGTATTTTTTGGTTTTGATGATGAGCATTTGCACCACTTGAGAATTGTCTTTCAAAAATGTAGGAAGTTCAAGATTTGTCTAAACCCGAAGAAGATTCCTTTTTCCATGGACAAGGGTAAAATCCTTAGTCATATAATTTCTAAAGATGGTATTCACATTGATCCTTCAAGGGTGGAGGCAATCCAACATATAGACTTTCCGCGCAACAAAAAGGAGATTCAGGCTTTCAATGATAAGATGAATTTCTTAGCCAAATTTATACTAAATTTGGCTAAGCATTTACATGAAATAACTAATATGTTGAAAAAGGAAAACACTGTGAAATGGACCGAGAATGCCATGAAATCATTAAATTTGGTAAAGTTTTCTTTGACTATAGCCCCAGTCTTGATTAGTCCTAATTATACTCATGATTTTATTATAGTTTGATTTGCATCCAAGCACACCATGGTTGCAGTGTTGATGCAAAAGAGAGATCAGATGGAGCAACCCATTTCTTTTCTGAGTAGGACTATTCGAGATGTTGCCTTGTGTTACAATATCATTGAAAAACAAACACTGACTCTTATAAAAGCATTGAAGGATTTTAGAGTATACATTTTGCATTCACATACTATAGCATATGTTCCTAAAGTAGTAGTCAAAGATGTTCTCATGCAAACCAATCTAGAGGGAAGAAGAGGTAAGTGGATAGCAGTAATGTTGGAGTATGATCTTGAGATTAAACCTACCAAACTAATCAAAGGACAAGGCTTGGAAAAACTGATGGCTGAATCAAATCTGCATGCTCTAGACATAAATCTCATTGCAACAATGTTAGAGGATGAAGATGGTGGCTCGCTCATTCAAGTATCAGAAATGTTTCTCCAATCACCTTGGTATTCTGATATAGTTTATGTTCTTCAACATCTTTTGCCTCCTCCTAGAATGTCAAGAAGTAAAGGTAGGTCAATAAAACTAAAGTCTACAAAATTATGCATTTTAAATAGTGCTCTCTATTGGAAAGATCTTGGGGGAGTTCTTCTAAATTGTTTGGTTGAAGATGAAGCTCAGTAGGTAATGAATAATTTTCATAGAGGTGATTATGGCGGTCATTTGTTTTGGAAAACAACATCTAACAAAGTGTTGAGAGCAGGATATTATTGGTCGACTTTGTTTTCATATTTATATAAGACAATGGTGGGCTGCCATGAATGCCAAGTTTTTCAAGGAGGAAGGAAGTTTCTTCCTCTTCCTTTGAAGCCAATTGAAGTAAATGCACCTTTCTAGCAGTGGGGACTTGATTTCATAGGGGAAATATATCCTACATCATCAACACAACACATATGGATTTTGATAGCTACCAATTACTTCACCAAGTGGATTGAGGCCATTCCGACAAGGCAAGCCACAAACACGGTAATTATCCAATTTTTAGAATCTGATATCTTGTCTCGTTTTTGTTTCCCTCACAATATTATAACAGATAATGCAACAGCATTTAATTCCGAGAATATGGTTGACTTTTGCAACAAGTACAATATTACATTAGGTCATTCCACGACATACTACCCGCAAGGCAATGGATTGGTTGAATCATCAAATAAGTCCTTGGTGAACATTAATAAGAAAATGTTGGAGGCAAACAAGAATAATTGGCATCGAAAGCTTGTTAATGCCTTGTGTTCCGACAGAGTTAGCAACAAAAAGTCAATAGGTATGTCACCTTTTGAGTTGTTTTATGGTATTGATATAGACTTTCCTACATCACTTGTAGTCCCAGTCATGAGATTATTACAAGAAGTTGGCAGCGAAGAGGATGATATTCAACGTAGGATTAATCAAATGATTCACCTTTAGAAAACAAGAGAAGAGGTTTCCAAAAATACTTTCTGGTTGCAAGAGAAGAAAAAGAAAATTTAGGACCACAAAACCAAAGCAAAAAAGTTTTAGCTGGAATATGTAGTGTTGCGGTGGGATGCATGGATTGAGGAAAAGGGAAAGCATGGTATGTTTGATAATTTATTGAAAGAACCATATAAAATCTTAGCTGATCGGGGACAAAATTCATTCTTTTTAAAGGAAATGGATGGTCAGGAATGTTCTGGAGGGCCAGTGAATGATAGGCTCCTAAAGCACTACTAATTTTGAGGTTGTTCCCTAAAGTTGCTTCACCTTGATTGTATATACCAATTTGATTTTCCTTGCAAGGTTTCAAGTACACTGTCATCTAAGCTTGGGACCCGAAGTGAAGGCTATAAAGTTTGAATGATTAGTGTCAAGTTTGGTTGATTTGGTTTATAGTCAAGTTTAGTGTTGGTTTGGTTGTGACTCAGTTTTCAGTTTGTATTGAGACATTTTTCACTTTGTTTTTTTTGACCTTATTGCCCAATGGATGAGGCACTTGGTCTATGGTGTTCTTGACACCTCCAAGGAGTTGTCATCCCCAATAAGGCCAACGTTAGTGTCACTATTTACATACTTCCATCAAGGATCAAAATTTGCTCCTTGCATTTTCATTTTAGGGGTCCCATACTAAAAATTTTACATCATTAGGTCATGTCAAACTGATCCACTGATGGTTGTCTTCTCTTCATAAAATCTAAATTTCTCCCTCATAGAGTATACTTGCTGATCCTTCTTCAGGTTGTCTTCAATTATGGTTCCATGGTCAATTTGCAAGCATGCTTTCATTAGGTCATAGGGCATGTTTTCATTAGGTCTTAGGGTTTCATTTCCAAGGTAAGGATATCTGATTTAAAAGTGTAAATAAAGGTCAGCAAGGGTATTAGGATGATAAATAATTCAAGCACCATGGCTTGTAGGTCATAGTCACTGAATCATTATCTTTTAACCTAATGTAATTTTCACCTCAAAAACATGCTTTTGAGGTGAAAACAGAATATTTTGAGTTAATTTGAATTTATTATGTAATTTTAAGTCACTTTATGTAATAAATGATCCCAGTTGCACCAAAGCATCTCTCCTTGCTGCAATACAAAGAAAAACTACAAAAATTAGTTCAAGTTGAGCATTATCCACCTAAAAAGAAACAAAGAAGAAAAAGGCATTAAAAACAGAGTTTTGAAGAAGGACAAGAAACATTGGAAAGTGGGTTTTTCAAGTGAAAAATCAAAATTTACTCCTATATAAGGCCTCACATTTCATTTTCAAGTTCATCATTGTCATTTGGCAAGCAAGAAGTCAAAAAGTGAGAAGAGGAGGAAAGGTTGAGTGATTTTTAGGTGAAGGAGAGTTGGCGCTATACTTCTAGAGGGCGGCGTTGCACTTCTGGAGAAGTAGAAAAATGGCACTGTGCATTAAGAGCTTGGCGTTGCACATTAAGGCCTGGTGTTGCGCATCTGGCGAATTTCACAGTGTAATTTTACACTACGTTGTACTTCTAGAGGTGGTGCTATTGTGCCTGTGCAGTGGTGCTACACATTGTGCAGGAGGGCCAGAAAGGCCTCAAAACTTCATACAAACCTCAAATTTTCACTCTCTTACCTACATACAAGTAAGTGGTCCTCCATACTACATTGATTGGTTTTCAATTTAGCTTCAAAGCTAAATTTTCCCATGGCAAGTGCCTAAACCCTAAATTTTCCCTTAGTGATGCCTAAAACCATAAATGCCCATTATTCCTCCTATCAGTTGTCATTGCAGCTCTAAACTCTTTCCCTATCCCTACTTCCCTATCCCTTTATCCCTTTATCCCTATTCCATAACATCCCCATCCCTTTATCCCTCTTCCTCAAGGGCAATTTCTCAAACAAACCGAGCCCTCCTTCTCATTTTATGATTCCTTCTCCCTCATTCATTTTCTAGCCCATAAAGTCATCTCCCATCCCCTCACTACTAAAACACTTTCACTCATTTCCTTCATACAACCTTAAGCCTTGCAAACATGGACCAAGAAGACCAAGACTATGAGGAGGAGGAAAACACAGGTAGTGACACCTCAACAGACAGAGCTAGGCATCAGAGAAAACCACACAAGTGAGGCAGGATTATCAGAGAATAGCCATAAAAAATAAGGGAATTGCAAGCCTCTCAGTTGGTTTTCACATGTTTTAGATATCTTGGCTGCTATGAGTTCTGTGAGCAGGTAGAGAGAGTTCAACATCACCCTGAGATCACTAGACTTTTTGTAGCTCATCTTGAGGACAACAAGGTGACTCTTGTTGGGGTAACATTCATAGTCTCACCCTCCATCATTGTAGATGAAACCAGTATTCCAAATGTAGGGGAGAAGTGGTACAAGGCCCAAGACTTGGATGAATACTATTATGAGCTTTATATCAAATTCCAGTATAGAAATGAGGTGAAGAGACCTTTTCCTTTCAGACTTCTTGAAGACAAGTATGTCCCCATGATGAAAATCATCATGAAGTATTACACTTGTGAGGGTAGATTTTCCAGGTTGTACACTTATCACATCACGCTCCTCATGCATTTTACCAGGGGGAGGATGTTAAACCTCCCTTATTTCTTGTTTAGGAATATTGAGAAGATGGTTCATTTTGTCCAAAAGAAGCCATACCCTCAGAAGGTGAGCAGTCTCTATCATTATTCCCTGATCAAGATGATTGTGCTTCATCATCTCAGTCTCCTCAACATCTCTTGGGAGACATTTATTTCTCATGGCATCTTCAAGGTGCCTAAAATTCCTCCACCAGTGTCTCAAGAAGCAGGGGGACCTTCTAGCAGTGCTCAAGTTAAAACATATGAGGAGGCCAAAGAGACTAGTACTGAGGTGCCTGCAAATTACATGACATATCAGAGGGGCACAAGGAGATTATTTGCAGCTGATAGGAAAGTGTTTTCTCCATGGGATGTGGAAGGGACCTTTCCTTCTTCATCAACCCATAGGCAAATGCTAGCTCCACAGGATGTGGAAGGGCCTTTGCCTTCTTCATTAGCACAGTAGGTATAGGTGCAACAATTGCGCAAAGGGAAAGAAAAGATGTTGGAGGAGAGTTTTTATGATGAAGAGGAAAGAGACTTTGACTTGATAGAGAATGATGAGTCGGAGCAGCGTTATACTCGTCATGGAGTGGAAATCATTGACTTAGAGGCTAAAGACAAAGAAACCATAAAGGAAATCATCATACAAGAAAAGGAGGCTCAAGTACAAGCTCTGATGGACAATTTAGAGAGAGCGAAGTATGTCATCAAATATTTGGAACAAGAAAACAAGCAGTTGAGTGATAAACAAGTCCTCATGGAGCTGGAGCTGCTCAAGGTAAAACAACAAAGTGACAAAGAGGCACAGGTCACTTTGACTCCCATTGAGAAGGAGATTGAAGATGATAAAGAGACTTGGCTTGAGAGAGTCAACTTGCACCTTGACAAGCTGCTACAGAAGTCCAATAGAGACAATCACATGATCAGACACATGGCCTATCATTACAGGACCCAAAACAATATTTGTAACATGAAGGTCAAAAAGATGAAAGCTAGGCCAAGGCAGGCTCTGAAAGGCAAAAAGGAGGAGGATAGGCTTAGGTTGCTTGCTGAAGCTTCCTTGCCTCATCAAGAGACTTGATGATGGTACTTCTCACCAATTTTGGGAAAGTTTAGAAGAAATTTTGTCATTTCGAAATTTTGAAATTTCACACAGGAAAATTGCCTAAACGCACAGCGCCACCGGCGCTGCACCTTTCCTAGGGGTACCCAATGGAGCAATGGTTTGCATTTTTAGTTTCAAAGTGATGAGGACATGCACACTA
The DNA here is from genome assembly GCA_000404065.3 of Pinus taeda. Taxonomy (NCBI): domain Eukaryota; kingdom Viridiplantae; phylum Streptophyta; class Pinopsida; order Pinales; family Pinaceae; genus Pinus; species Pinus taeda. Next base: position 63,843 of record APFE030696446.1, on the reverse strand, counting down.
GAGATTTTCTAAGTTTTTGGTGTAGAACTGGTCCACCAAAAGGTCAAAAAACACCCTAACAATGACCTTTCTGCCACTTTTTGGACACACAGAAGCAGTCTTGGGAGAATCACATTTTGCGGGGTCAAATGAGCTTAAAATGCATAAATTCTATGTGTTTTGCAAATGATACTTGAAGACCTATCCAATGACCTATCATGAGATCACGTTTGACGTTAGGAAGGCCTCCAAAAGGGACCTGAAAGTGGCGCTGCACGTTGGGCCAGTGGTGCTACACGTAGGGTAGATTTTGCACAGGATGCCTATTTTTCCATTTTTTGACTTTGTTCATGGATTCTCTCTCATAGAGGTTGTTTTACCATTTTAAATGATGACTTGGCATGTAAATATGATAGATAAATAGTATTAGGGAGTAGATTCATTACATTAGAAGTCAATTTGAGCTCAAATGAATCAAATTTTCACTTTTAGAGGCAAGTTGTTGAGATGACTATATTCCTGTTTCTTGTTCATCATTAGTTAGATTAGCTCCTCATCTTAGGGATTCGACCCCTGAGGATGGGAGGAGGTTGAATTCATGTCTATATCTTCTTCTTCTTTCTCATTGTAAAGGGTTGGATTAGCTGGATGCTCAGACCTTGATTATACACCATCTTGTAGCAATTTAGCAGGATATTAATAAGAATTGCAACTATTTTTATGGGATCCATGTGGTATGGAGTTTTATTGCAGTTTCTTATTTTGTGATCATATGTTAATGTGTTTTGTATTCTTCATTAATAATTTCATTTCTTCTAAGTGAATGCTTTCAAGTTGATAAGCAGAATTCATTGCATCAGTGCTTTGCTTTGGGAAAACATTCACCATTTCATGTTTTCTGTAGTCTAAGAAGGATCCATGGTTTTCACATGCTCTTCTTAGCTTCTCACCAGTCTTAAAAATCTCACCCATCAAGCCCTAGAGTGCTAAATCCATGCCTACCTTGCCCCATTGAACACCCTACAATTCTAACATAATTCCCTAGCCCTAAATTGTCGAGCTCCTCCTGATCTAGCAAAACCCCTTCAAAATCCAATAAATACTTCGAGCTACTATACCTAGCCTAATATCCTTTACCTAATCCAGTCATCTTGGATGAGATCCTTATGGAGAGAGCCCTCTCCAAGCCTAGTAGGGATAGCAACTTGGCTAAGCATGGTTTGTCGTTACCCTGGCATTGCCTTCCTTCAGCCCAAGGTTCAATCCAAGTAATAACACCTAACGTAAATATTGTGCTCCGAAGTGGATTGATGACAAGGGATGATAAAGGCAAGCAGCTTGAAGATAATACTTGGGTTTGCAAGGCTCCGATGAAAGAACCAGAGTTTGATTTGGAGCATGCTATGGAAACATTCATGGAAGCTAGGAAGAGCTTCATTGATGCCTCCACTTCAGGAAGCAAAGGCAGACCGAAGCCAAAAATGGACCCATCAATGCTCACGAAGTTCCTAGAAACATGCATGAAGCTATCATGTGATAACAAGGCAGTAAAGGGATTGCAGGAACTCATAAATAGATGCATTGGGACCGTGCTAGAAGAAATGCGTGTAATCCAAAAGATCAGAGAGCATGCGACGAGGACGGGAAGAGAAATGAGGTTGACCCTGTAGATTGGAGAATATGAGATGGACTAAGTGATTTTGGACCTAGGATCAAATGTGAACATTTTGCCAAAGCAAACATGGGAGAGCATGGGGAGGCCTACACTGCAATGGTCTCCTATCCAACTGCGAATGGCAAACTAGCAAAAGATCCTACCTATGGGAAGATTGCAGGGAATCACTGTGGATATTGAAGGAGCAAGCACGCTGGAAGATTTTGAAGTGATAGAGATTTTTGATGACAACAATCCCTACCTTGTGCTATTAGGAATAGATTGGGCCACTGACATGAATGGGGTGATAAATCTAAAAAAGTCTCTACGCGTAGTTGTACATTTGGACCCTGCAAAAGGATCACACTACATGGATCCAGTACGCCACTATGAAAGCAATGACGACTTGGAATACATCTACAAGATAACCATGCAACAGAAAGATTTGGTAAATCCCACCGTAGATGGACAAATCTCATGGGAGTGCGAAAGCTCCTGTACATTGGATTCAAATTAAGAGATAGAGCGATGGTAGAAACAGTTACATGAGGTAACAACGCTGAACTGCAACATGATGACAAGATCGTTGCTCTACGTATAATGGAAGTAAGGGATATACCTACTTATGATGGGTTAAGTGAGGTAGATGGTTTCTTGAACCGATTCGAAAGAGAAGTGCCAAAACAACAATGTTTTGAGGATCTAAAATGGGTACTACGTGCTATGCCCACAAGGTGGTGCAACACGCACCAAGGAAGTTTTGAGGACTGGAGAGAATGCAGGAGAATAATGCGCATGTGATTTGGGAAGCCTCAGATGTGATTAATAGACATGATTGCCAGATGAAACGATCTGTGCACGCACCTGTCTAGATGGATACAGGCATATGTTACAAAACCCACATGGATGCACACAAACTTCGCATTAGGAGACACAGTCAATAAGCATGTGTGGGAAAGGTAATTGTGTGAACAATCCCTTTGATTGGAACGATGGAGTATGGAAAGAATGAGTGTGCAGAAGGTTATACATGCAACAATCTTTAATGATGTGTGTGAAGTGTTGAACAAGGTATATGATGCATAGTGGACTGATTGGGACCTGGGTGTACCAACGGTTTTGTGGGCTTATAGGATAACGTACAAGAAACTGCTGGAGCTGACGCCTTCAAGGCTGGAGTATGGAGTGAATGTTGTAATCCCCATAGAGTATAAAATGCCTAGTCCACACATAGCAGCGCCGGTAGATATGATGGCTCGAGGAGCCTTGGAAGAAGGGATCATGCAGTTGGATAAAGCAAAACGCTTAGGACCTGAGGAAGAAATCCAACAGGGTGATCTTAGACTCCAAGAAATTATGAAAGGAAAGGTGCGACTAAGGGAGAAAAGCGCTTTGGTGGAAATGGAAGCCAAGAAGCTTGAGGACGAAATAAAGAAGGATTTTCTTGATAAGAAAACTAGGGTGATAAAAAGGGTGTGCACGATTTAGAGACTACCGCAGAGATTTGATCTGCCTGATGCCTTGGATTGGACCGCATATTACTAAATGGATCACCCATGGTGGTGCACTACAGATGATAAAGTGTGTAACATAACCAGTAACAATAAAAGGTAGATGTTTTTGAGGAAAAGTGATTGATGACAAGTTGAAATCCTATACTGGTGGTGTGGCTACTTGCCTAGCCGTGGGAAGTATAGTCTTAGTGCTCTAGGCAATTGAAGGGAAGTGCGGCACTATAAAATACTCTACACGAGAGCTGCGCGATGTTGGAGCTGCACACAGGAACAAAGTGTCACAAGGTCTGTGGCTGTGCAACAGGGGTTCCGCTGCCACACGGGTTGGCTAGAAAGTGACTGTTGTAGTCACTATTCATGATGTGATGCTTGACTTGAGACCAAATGGAGTGGGCTTAAGGCATTTAGGATGCACTTTATGGGCAAGATTTGGGAAAATCTGCCGCCAAGGAAGCATTAATGGACTGGATTTGGGGGAACAATCAAATTCAAATACAGAAGACGCTATCAAATACAAAGTGTTGCCCCACAAACAACACTTGGTCATTTGCGAATTGAGCTATTGTGCGCCCTGAGTATCCCGAACTAAGATCTGTTTGTCTTGTGCAGAGTGTTGTTTGAGTCCCTTAGTGAGCAGGTGAGAGATTTATGGACGAACAAGATGGTAGTGTCCGAAGAAGCCAGGGAAATCACAGAGATGACCGAGAAAGAAGTTGCGCATGCCCTAACTGTAGAAGATCCCCCTGAAGGCACCGAGATTGTTGCGGAAATCCCTAAATCACTGCACATGCCGAGACTGAAGAAAGACAAACAACCCATCATTCCAGTGCGTGTGTCCCCACGAAACCCACTGCGAACCAGATTAACTATGGAGGAAAAGGGGAAAGTAGTTATCCTAAAAACCGACGAGGAGGAAGAAGACCTTAAAGACCTCATAATTGAAGAAGATGAGGACAAGGGCATAGAGGTAGAAACCGAGGTTGTGCACCCTCCAACCAAGCTGCACACATATGTCCCGTCATGGAAGGGGAAGGCAAAGGTGCATAGGGACCTTGACGAGAGCAAGAGCTCTCTGCAGACTCCACTCCTCCTAGACGATATCATTTTTGAGGGCACACACCTAGGACAGGTGCTGAACTTGAAGTTTGAAGATTGGGATCTCGCTGACAACGAGAATTTTCCTCACCTAGATACTACACAACTCATGAAGCCCAAGAAGAACACTGCGACAGGAGTTATAGAATTGGAGCCCCAAAAGTGGTTACGTGGAATTGGAAAGGCAGGGCTGCTAAACCTACTTTGGATGTCGCATTACCACAATGCCCCAGTGACGATATTCATCATCAGGTAGCTCCTCTGCCTGGTGCATGGTGAGTGTTTGTCACTGGAGGAACCCATCCCCAACACAGACCACTTAATCCATCACATTACCCTACTCCCATGTAAAGGAGAGGACCCCGCAAACATTTCGGAAGGGAATAACAAGAAGAAATAAAAACTAGAAAAGAAGAGGGGCTACGTGATCTCCAGTATCAACAATAAAGCAGTCAGGGTGGCGACTCAGATACTGGCGGGTAAGGTCATGTGAAAGTGCTGCACAGATGAGGTATCCGTGCCGGTGGTGGCACTTGCTGAATAATGCGTAGAAGGGGTCCAGTTTAACTAATCCAAATTCTTGTGCAAAGAGTTCCTGGAGAATTACCGCGAGGCATAGGAACAAGCAAAAATGTTCCACTATGCATGACTTTTGTTGTCCGTAGTGCTAGTGGCAAGGGAATTTCCAGAGGATAGCCAGTTCCCCACAATTGAAAGGGATCTTCCAGAGGCCGCAAAGTACGCTTCACTATGGGCCACTAAGGACATGAACCGGATCCACGGAAATAAGATATTCTAGGTGTTCATGGAAATGAACATCAGAATGGAGATTAATCACAAGCCGCAATTATCACCCACTGTCTTCAATAGCCTGCAAAGTTTTGCATAATTTAAAGTAGACTTCCACCATATATACCTCAGGGCGCATAAGGACCCTGCAAAGAAGTTGAGCGAACTACCCTTCATAGCCACTGATGATGTGATTTTCAATGTACTAGAGATGTGGCCACCGAAATGGCACACCCTAGACATCACTGCAGTGGAAAACTCTGTCGCGCAAAAGAAGGAGGAGGAGGCAAAATTGCACATGGCACAGTTGGCAGAAAAGAGAAGGTAAGAAGCAGCTACAACAAAAGTGCAAGAGGCACAGGATGCTATGCAGGTAGCAGTAGAATAGAAAACGGCCTCAGTAGTAGCAACATACAAGGCAGCAGAGAAGGCGTGTGAGGGCTAGAAGTCACCTTCGCCGGAGTAGGAGAAAGAGATGGAAATAGAGGAAGAAATGGTGGTGTGGACCCAAAAACAACATCAAAACAATTTAAGGACCAATGACCAAGAGAGTGGATGGGGCTACGCAAGAAGGTCAAAGCATCTAAACTACCTATCAACCCGATCACCCGTACTGAGGGGGATCTTCACAACATAGGCGAGACAGTCTGTAACGTCACCACTGAGGCCCTCCAGAACATGGCAGAGGAGAATCAGATTATGTTGGGGGCCCTCCAAGTCTATATTAAAGAGTTGCAGGTGCATACTCCTCAAGTTGGTACTCTTTCAACCCGCCTCGCAATAGGTACAGTTGCAGCCGAGGAAATGCTACGCGCACGAACAACCAACACAATAGTGCTGCTAGAAGGGGCACTAGTTACAAAAAATGAGGCCAACAGGCCTTAGTACGGTTAGTACCTTGAAATGTATCGACATCAACATGGTTGCGCTCCCGTGGGAGACGCTCTATGTTCTACCATATGGGATTACTGTAGAACTCCAGGCTAGGGAGAGCTATGCGTTGCAAGTGTTGAATGAGTAGGAGATCAACATGGAACATTTGAGCTTGCAACCTGATGAGGTCGTGTCTCAGAACTGGCAAATGGTGTAGGTACTTGAAGAAGCTTGCCAGATGGTCCTTGAGATGGCCATCCCAATAGATGCACGAGCAGAGACACGCATCCATAGATTAGTAGCAAGGTTGCGCGAGGTGTGAGAAGAAATGGCCAAGGTTTAGCTAGAGTTGAACCTTCAGATAGCAAAGCTGTGGTTGAAGGTGTAGCCATTGACTCCTCTAGAAATAATGGAACAACACACCAATTCTATTACATCGAGGATGGAGGAGATCAACAGTGTAGTAACGGGACTACACTAGAATGTTGGAAGAGTCATTCAAGGTCCTCACTAATCTGCAGGAGGACCCTAACATACAGTGCTTAGAGACAGAGGTGCATGAGCTCTAGCAATAGTATGACAACGTCAAAGGGAACACACAGATGGTGGCCCTCACTTAGAGGCTCGTGTGCATGGAACAGTGTGCTTAAAGAACAAGTAGATGCAGCATGGCACAGAGAAGTAGTTTTGAAGGCACGCATTCAACCCTGGATTAACGAGGCCTTTGTCATTATAGAAAAAATTGAAGGCAAAATCACGAAAATGTAAGGGACATAGGAACAGATGTAGGGAAGCAGTTCCGACACTACACTCTCATAGAAACGTGTACAAGAGATTTAGTAGCTAGCCACTCAGTGTGCCATTGACTTTTCAATTGTTCGAGCAGAGTTGGAGGGTCTCCGCGTGAAGATCTCCGCACTGACAGAGTGACTCGAGGGCGAGTCACGATGTTTGTGTTGGGGGCCTATTAGGCATGGAATCCCCCAAAGACATGTTTTGGGGCTTAAAGCCCAAGTTTTGACTAAGTCCATTGTAAATACTCTGTGATTTGTGGGCGCGGAGCGTGAAGTCATTATAGAGTCATAGGGTTGTTCGCCCTTGTTTTTGTAATGTAATTTCGGTTTGAAAGATCTACCCATGGTCCACCGACCATCGGATTGTATACATAGAGCGAGGCTATAAGTGTAAAAAGGCAGAGGATCAAAGAATCTGATGGATTAATGACGAAGGAATAGAAGAATTGAGTCAAAGTGTAAGTTATGTCTTTGCGTTGTAGAGTAGGAGTAGTGTAAGTGGTTAAAATGCTCCCAACTAGCACCAGATTGAAGTGCTCGTTGCCCTGATTTCAATGGTGTGAACGACAAAAAAAATCTGAGCTCATATGGAGGAGATAGAGATCTTTAAATATTGACATGACAGGAGAAACAAGGGCCCACAGTGCGCACATGGAATCTTGGTGAGAAAGTAAGACCCACATGGTAGTCCATTGACACATGACACCCCTTCATTGGTCTCTTTACTGCTGGAAAAAGAAAAAAAAATATAACATTAAAATAAATATTATAAAACAAAAATCGTTTAATATATATAGTTATTAATATAACTATATAAAAACAAAAAATTAAAAAAAGGGCCCATATAAGTCAAAAATCATTTTAAATACAAATAACCATATTATGTAAAAATGTATATAGAAAAAATCCCTAACTAATATAATGAATGTTGGTATGGTTATTAAAAGTGTGTTATATCATAACCGTATGCCCCACATTTAAACTTAACACTCTTGACCACCATACATGATATATTAAATATAGTGGAGCCGATGGGGATTGAACCACCCGGCCCACGTGGGCCAGCCCCCACCGGGCGGCCCCATGTGGTGTGCACTTAACCATTAAACGTGCAAACTCCGCCCACAACAAATGTTACATTAAAAATTTAAGTTTGTTACAAAGTGCTACTGCGCGACTATTTTGAGAGGGGTGGGATTTGATTCCCCGACCTCTCTCCAACCATTTTCTAACTTTTCCACTATGTCAAACTGCTCCATGGGGTTAAGTCCACCCATGAGTTTCTATAAGAGTAGCATTTCAAATGCGTCGGGGCCAAACAGAGGAGTGGATTTGAGAATGGAGATGGATTTAAATGGAGTGAAGACCAACAAAATAGTGTTGTAGAACCATGACGTAATTCCAAGAGGAAAAATGATGGCACACTTTTCGAGATAAAATTTTGCAGAGAATCTTAAGATGCCAAAAATATTTTTTGTGAGGTAAAAATTCATTTTATACTCATTATTCTCAGAATTTCACAAGGATCTCAACAATGAGATTGGTTTGCTGATTTGAGCAACAAATCTTCAAATGACCCAGAGGAGGGAATCTTTGAGGAATCTAGGGGGAATCTAAAATATTCTTGTAGCCCCAAGTTTTCACTTTGTCAGAATTCAAAATTTTGACAGACTATTTTACATTGTTCAACGCCACGGATATGATGCTATAATTAGATTTTTCCATTTGATCATTCCATTTTTCGACCACTTTTCAAAGTGGAGTGCAGGTGTCAGCATTCATTGTGAAAGCAATCATTTCAATGATACTTAACACCACAAGATTGATGGTATAGCCAGATCCAGTAGTTTATCATCCTCTTCTTTAGATAACTCCTTGATGTGAGGTATATGCAGTGTGATCATGTACTTCTTTGTCTCTTTGCTTGAGATGAGTTGTGTTGTATAGATCCCTGTTTGATGTTTGATGTGGGATCTTGTTTTGTTCTTGATGTGGGACGTACTTATTGTCATCTTATGATTGAGATCCCTTTGTCGCCATGTTGACATGATACTCATGTGTCACCATGTATGTTTGAGTTGAGATACCTTTGATGCCATGTTGGTGGGATGCTCATTATTTTCATACGTGAAATTATTTCATGATGATAGGAGTCATTTTGTGAATGAGAGTTCCTGTAGCGGAACATCTCGTGGAGCCACTCCTATGTGAGGGCATATTCCTTGCATAATAGAGAAAACACATTCATGTACATCATCACTCTTTCCAACACTTAATGCAGTGGCCTACACCATATTGACATCGGGACCAGAGATGTAGTCCCTCCTGGACGAACTTCGTTATAAACGTCTTGTGTTTTATGTTGTTGATTATTTTCATGTTCCTTCTTCTTTATAGCATGCATATATGTTCCTTTATTCTCTTTTAAATGAAACAACATCACAGAAGTAAAAGATCTTGGTTAAATCTGAGAGTTGAGTCAACTCAGATCACTTCTCGAGGAAATAAATCCATCTATTCCTCGAGAAATAATATATACATGAGACATGGTACACAAATTTACCTAGCAATGAAACCAAAATAGGTCTAAAAACATCATTTTACACCAACTATAATATTTCCTCTAACATTGTAAAACCCAAGGAGAATCTTACTTGATATTACTTCCCATATAAAGAATGTTCGTAGAAATCAAAATCTAGAGAGAAATTATACATGCCCCCTACGATACCATTATTATGTGGTACTTGAAGGCCCTTCTCTTTTATATGCACCATTCTTTCATGCGATAGCATAATATTTTCTTTGAAGGATGTCTAAGTTTTTCTTTCTTCTACTCCACTCTCAAGAACAATGGAACTATTGCACACATCACTAATATTGTCTTGCAGAAACTTATATATAGTTCCAATCGAAACTCCCCTTATAAATACCATTTCTCTTGGAACCATCTAATAGGTATCCTTTCCAAAAACTATTATCACACCTACATCACTCATATTGCTTGTAGAAATCAATTTTTCGGCTAATCTAGAATGCACAAAATACCAAGGAGAATTATAATCCTTCTAGCCATGATCTTCAACTTCACTTTTCCTCATCCTATGATTTTGGTTTATGACTCATCTCCTAAGAAAATATTACTACCATCATACCCAACTCTACCTCATGATTTACATGTGTACTTGAAGAAGCAAAATACACTTTGTTTCCTTCATCGAAGTAGGCTTTTGCTTATGTGAAAGGAGCATCCTCATATCCCTCCCCTTTCTTAGCAATTTTGGATTTACAAACTTTCTTTTAATTCCCTTGTTTTATGCATCTCCAACACACCCTTACAAATTATCCTATATATTTTGATCTTCCTATAGGTTTATATCTCCAACTTGAGGACTTATTGTTATTTCTGTTTTGATATTTTCCTCTTATAGACAATGCATTTTTCTTTTGACTTTCCATTATTTTTTGTCTCACCTTATTTTATAACAAATATGATACTATATTGTGGAAACTTAAAGTAGTTGCATTATGTTGGCTCAAAAGAGTCATCAGGGAAAAGACTTGGATTTGGGCATAGGAGGCCAACACTGGTCTGCTATAGTCTAGGATAACATCAGCATTTTTACCTCCCCTCGAACGGCAAGGTGTCTCACTCGAGGCATGCCATGACCAAAAGGAAGAAGGGTTCAGCATAGGGTCGAGGGAATATCAACTGGGCACAGGCGATCATGCACATATGTATCCATAATACATGAAACAATGATAACAGTACCATTAACTTAACATAAAAGAATACATCATCATATGGCATTCACATAAACATTACATAAAATACCTGGCTCAGTTACTCGGGTTAGATCAGCTTTGCAACCAAGTCCCTCGGATCCTGGCACTCCCTCCTTTAGCATCTGCACCTATCTATCACTTCTGCAGCCAACTCCGTGTTCCTCTGGTGGGTTCAACAACAACAACAACATTCTTCCTTTCTGGTTTTCCCCTTTTATGTCCTTCTTGGCTGCTTGGACTACCAGTTGTCGCTCAACTACTTTCTCTCTTGGCTGCTTTTATGCCTTCCCATCTCCTTGGTTATCTTTGCCTTACACTGCCACCTTTCCATCACTCCTCCGCAACTGTTTTATTCTGCCACCCAACCATTGCTGCCATCTGTCTCTTTCCCACCCTTCGGTTAGTCAAAACTAGTCAAAATCATTCAAAATTAATGAAGGCCCCAACAGGCCCTAACCACAATTTTTTGACTAGTCCTTGAGTCAAGTCATTTCGACCTCTGGCAGTCTTGCTACTACTTCCATGTACTCTACAGGTGGTGGCTGCATTACTAATGGCATTGTCTCCGCTATCTATTGTGTCGACACTTTAGCTACTTCGATACTTGCTTGCAGAGTAGGCACCTCTTCTGTCTCAATCCTAGCTTGCGGCATGGCATTTTTCCTGTGGCCCTTTCTTGCCCTTATGGCTCCTCCATTCCAAACAAAGGCTCCAACTCTGGGACTGAGTTTGTTGTTTACTGCCTGAAATCAATGTATCTTTGAATTTCCAGGTCCCAGTTGGCAAGGATTTCATCAGTGCCTTGAGTGAACATCTAGGCAAATTGTGATGTTAGATTTTTTGGTCACTGTCTCTACAGGTCGTCCCATTGTTGGCCGCTTAAGTTGCATGCCTCCTTCAAGAGTAGAACCTACATACAAACCAAGGGCTGCAGGTCTCTGATTATCCATTTCCTCCTTGTTGATTCCTCCTCAATGTCTTCAACCTAGGCCTGGAGGATGTCGATTTGCTCATTGATTTGTTGTAGTGGAGCATGGTCTGTGTAATCCCTTGTGCTGGCAAATAGTGATTGAATCCATTCTCTTAACGGGTAAACATGGTGTTTCTTGAGTACTAAACTGAGTGACCAGTCATGGACCTTGCCCATTAGGGCGTATCCATCAGTGAGGGCTTTAGCCAAGGCTTTTTTCTTTACTTCCAGTTCCTTGACCTTTCCTTCAACCATTTATGCATAGATTTCCACAGGATTTGGTAGTGGGAACCTTACCATCTCTAGCTTCTACCTCATCTCAGCATTTGTGGTTGCCAAGTACATGCATGCCATCTATATGTGATCGCAACAGTGATTCAACGTGTAGGTGGACATGTTCATCGGTGCTTCAGTGTTGGCTTTGGTGACGGTTGGCCATATGGATTGGGACAATTGTGTAATCTAATCCACCTAGGCTATCAATCCTATGTTTGCTTCCCATAGGTGATCTCGCTCTTCCATCACTAGGAGCAACTGCATCTTCTGCTACTCATGTTCTTTGGCCAGGTCTTCGTGGAGGTTCTCAGCCTTGTGGGTTTCTTACTGAATAAAAGAAGATAATTGGGTTGATGACCAGTGATGGAGTGTATCAACCTACATTGTGCTTGGTTCTGGGAATTGTTGTTATAGGGGTAGTCTTCTTGCAATGGACTTATATAAATAGGAGGCAAATGAGTTTTCTTGTTGGGATGGTGGAGTGAACTATGGTGTGGCTTGAGTAATGCTCAGGTTTGGAGGCACTGCAAGATTTATAGGGACAGAGGGTAAGTATGGGCCAGTCCTTTCTCTCCACCTAATGGTATCCAAGCATAGTGGGTCCAACCCAAGCATTGGTGTTGTATTATCTGTTGGTTGCATCCCTATGGTCAATGTGGTGCCCTCTGCCTGGCCAGTCGACTGAACTTCTACTTTTGCAGTAGTCCTTTGGTGGCTGAACGGGAGGTATTGACACATAATACTTGTGATTGGGTAAATATATGTAAATAAATAAATGAGAAATATGAACAGTCATCAGGAGATGAACTGAACAGTCTCTCCCTCATGTGTATAATAACCTATCTGATGTAATAGAACACACGAATCAATTTTTGCTTAATGGAGTTACTGCCTGGCCTGGCATGGTATCAAAGCCAGCTCCTTTTTAGCTCTTGTGCCTTGTAACTCCCTTGTCTGCTCATCTGCTCTCCATATAATTAAGTCATTGAGTGTTGTATGCCTGTCTGATACTTCCTGCGTTCTGCCATATTCTATTTATAAGACCTGTGCCCTGATCATATGAATATGTTTAGAATCCATAAACGTTTCATATTTTTTGAATGTTGTCTATCAGTTACATTTGAATGTTGTCTTACCATCAGTTTGAATGCATTGAGTGACTACCATTACCTGCGCTCTACTCCATACATTCCTGACATTTGAACGTTGTTTGACCATCCGTTTGAATGCGTTGAGTGCCTGCCATTACCTGCGCTCTGCTACAATCCCATGTGGAGTATAAGGACTGTCCTGAGAAATATGAGGTTTCCCATTACCTTTCAAAAATGATTCGCTGGATAATCCTTTCATCTTTTCATTGTGATGTGAAGGGGAAAATCCGTCTGTGCAAGTAGAGAGAGGTTTTACCACATGACAATGGTGATGTAATATTTTCTTGTGCAGTGTGGTGTTCCAAATCAGTACACCCTGGTAATCTGCCTGCAATGAGCGATAACACTATGCCATATAAGCTTGATCTGTAGAAGCGTTTTGTGTGCAATAATCTTGAGACTACAAGGACCAGTAACGTACCTTTTTTTCTGCAGTCATTTTGTTACAAGGAATTTTAACTTAGTGATTTTTTTAATTGAGTTTTGGGTGCTGATATGTTAAATTGAGTTTTGAAGAAGTCGAAATTGTGATGCTTCGACATCACTGTTGAAGCATGGGGACATAAATTTTCTTGAGCTCGAAGAGCGATAGCTGACTATGTTAAATCTTTCCTACTTACTCCAATTATCTTGTGTCATTGCAAGCAAATGGAAATCTCAAAGATATAACCTTTGACTCTCTTGTCAAAAAGTTTGCTGAAAGAGAGAAAGCTTTTGGAAAGAAGACAACCCCTGAATCTTCTGAAGAGACTGTGTGCCTTGCTCATAAAGAAAAGCATCCTGCTCAAGATTCTACAAGAGGAAGAGGTGGACGAAGAGGGAGAGGAAGATATTTCAGAGGCAGGGGGGGCAGACATTCTCAAGGAGAAAAGGTAGATTTGCACTGCATTCGCTGCAAAATAAATGGATCACATGATGCCTCTACATGCAAGCTACCATGGGACAAAATTGAGCAGAATAGAAACCAATAGAAAGGTAAAACTAGTGATACAGACAAAGGTAAAGCACCTGAATCCACTCACTATGTTGAGGCACAATGTAACATTGGAGTAAATGAATATTTGTTTAATGCTTCACTTGCTTCATGGAAAAATGATTGGTTGATTGATTCAGGAGCAACCTACCACATGACTCAGAAAATATTTTTTTGAATATTTCACTAACAATGTTGATGGAGCAGTATATTTTGCAGATCAATAAAAAATCAGGCCATCAGGGCTTGGCACAATTAGGCTTAAGCTGCCTGTTCTTCCAGACTTTCTTCTGGATCATGTTCTATATCTCCCACAACTCAAGAGAAATTTGTTGTCGTTCGTCCACATCCACCGGCAAGGTCACTCCATTCATATGTTTGATGGCAAGCTTGAGGTAAGAAAAGCATCTGACCACTCACTTGTCATGAGGGGAATAGAAGAAGAAAGGCTTCTCAAATTGCAAGGAACCTCTGCTCATGCACAACATTTCTCATACAATTCTCAACATGAAGAAGGTACACTTCCATCAAGTTTAATATGGCATGATAGATTTAGAAATTTGAACTATGAAAGTCTCTGCTTGTTGAAGAAAAATGGTGTTGCTGGTTTGCCTACAATTCCTACGAAACTTAAGAAATGTGATGCTTGCATTCTAGGAAAGCATAGAAAATAGTCTTTTCATGATCACATTCAAGAGCACATAGGCAACTTGAACTCATTTATTTGGATTTATGTAGTCCAATGCCTGTTCCTTCTGCAAATGGAAATAAATATATCATGACATTTATTGATGACTACACCAGAATGTGTTGGGTTTATTTTTTGAAGAACAAATCTGATGCTTTTCAAACATTCAAGAATTTTCATAAATGGATTGAAAATGATGCACAATCTCATATTGGGTCTATTCTCACTGATAATGGAAAAGAATGCACATCAAATGAATTTGAAAACTATCTTCGCCAACATGGGATCAAACATCAAATAACTGTGCCTTATAATCCCCAACAGAATGGTGTAGTTGAAAGAATGAATAGGACAATCTTAAATATGGTATGATCCATGCTTTTCTTCAAAAATGTAAAGATAATGTTTTGGGTTGATGCTGTTCTATGTGCTGCATATATAAAGAATAGATGTCCATCTAATGCTATAAGAAACAAGATTCCTTATGA
>APFE030696446.1:0-43210 GCA_000404065.3 Pinus taeda | reverse complement strand
ACAGGTGGAACCAAAGACCCTGAGATGTTTTACCGAAGGAACATGTCCATACCACAATTCATAAGGAGTCTTGTTTCTTATAGCATTAGATGGACATCTATTCTTTATATATGCAGCACATAGAACAACATCAGCCCAAACATTATCTTTACATTTTTGAAGAAAAGCATGGATCGTACCATATTCAAGATTGTTCTATTCATTCTTTCAGCTACACCATTCTGTTGGGGATTATAAGGCACAATTGTTTGACGTTTGATCCCATGTTGGGCCGAAGAATGATTGTTTCAAATTCATTTGATGTATATTATTTTCCATTATCAGTGCGAATAGACCCAATATGAGATTGTGCATCATTTTCAATTCATTTATGAAAATTCTTGAATGTTAGGAAAGCATCAGATTTGTTCTTCAATAAATAAACCCAACACATTCTGGTGTAGTCATCAATAAATGTCATGATATATTTATTTCCATCTGCAGAAGGAACAGGCATTGGACCACATAAATCTGATGAATAAGTTCAAGCTTCCTATGTGCTCTTGAATGTGAGTCATGGAAGGACTGTTTGCTATGCTTTCCTAGAATGCATGCATCACATTGCTTAAGTTTTCTAGGAATTGTAGGCAAACCAACAACACCATTTTTCTTCAATAGCGGAGCTGTTCATATTTAATGTCAAATCTGCATTGCATAATAAACTTGATGGGAAGTGTACCTTCTTCATGATGAGAAATATATGAGAAATATTGTGCATGAGCAGATGTTCCTTGCAGTTTGAGAAGTCTTTCTTCTTCTATTCCCCTCATGACAAGTGAGTGATCAGATGATTTTCTCACCTCAAGCTTGCCATCAAACATATGAATGGAGTGACCTTGCTGGCGGATGTGGACCAAGGACAGCAAATTTCTCTTTAGCTGTGGGAGATATAAAACATGATCAAGAAGAAAGTCTGGGAGACTACCAGGCAGTTTAAGCCTGATTGTGCCAAGCCCTAATGGCTTGATTTTTGACTGATCTGCAAAGTAAACTACTCCATCAACATTGTCAGTGAAATCTTCAAAAATGTCTTTTCTATGAGTCATGTGACAGGTTGCTCCTGAATCAAGCAGCCAGTCATTTTTCCAGGAAGCAAGTGAAGTGTTAAACAAATCTTCATTTACTCCAATGTTACATTGTGCCTCAATATAGTGAGCGGATTCAGGTGCTTTACCTTGTCTGTATCATCAGTTTTACCTTTCTGTTGGCTTCTTCTCTGCTCAATTTTGTCCCATGGTAGCTTGCATGTAGAGGCATCATGTGATCCATTTCTTTTGCAGCGAATACAATGTAAATCTGCCTTTTCTCCTTGAGAATGTCTGCCCCCCCTGCCTCTGAAGTATCTTCCTCTTCCTCTTCGTCCACCTCTTCCTCTTGTAGAATCTTGAGCAGGATATTTTTCTTTATTAGCCATGCATACAGTCTCTTCAGAAGATTCAGGCACTGTCTTCTTTCCAAAGGCTTTTTCTCTTTCAGCAAACTTTTTCACAAGAGAGTCAAAGGTTATATCCTTGAGATTTCCATTTGCTTGCAAAGATTCAAGATAATTGGAGTATGTAGGATAAAGTGCTTTGAGAAAAGCAATAAGAGAGATATACAGCTCAACTTTAGTGGATTTAATATCATGCATTATAGATTTTATTTCAGATGCAAGAGCAAGAGGATCATTATTTTGCAGTTCAAGAGTGAAGAGTTTAATGATAAGTTGGACGACTTCAAGTGCAGAATGTGAGTCATAGAGCTCTTTCAGCTTTTGTAAAGCTTCAAAGGCAGTTGAATATGATGAAATGTGGCGACTCACTTCCTTATTTATAGATGCTGCGATTAATGCATACGCTTTGTTGTTCTTGTTTTCCCAGATGGCGAGCTCTTTGTCTGATGTAGGCTTTTCTGGGTCATTGTCTCCTTCTCCAACACACACTCATTTCCACAACTCATTGAAGATGAGGGTGTGTTGTACCATCCGGGATCAGTCAGGATAGTTCTCCTTGCCAATGAGAACTATCCCTATCATAGAGATGATTGAATGCATTCTGTTAAAAGATTACTTCTGCTGATATAAAAAAACTTTTTGCTGATAGACTAATACTTCTGATGGCAAAAAAACTCTTATGAAAAAAATAAACTGCTGCTATATGGTCAAATTTTCTGCTGCTATCCTCGGCATCTAAAAGTATGAGAAACTTCTGCTGCTATACCATTTAAATATATCTCTTTACAGTTTTCAAGGTTTATATAAATGAAACTGCGCATTTAATATGTACCAAACTGAGTATTCTCATAGCATACCATAACTGATTTAAAAAAAGACGTTTCTACCAGCAACACCAATTTTGATATCAAACACCACCGTTTTCTTTTAAAATTCTGATACCACCATTTTCTTTTAAAATTCTAATACCACCGTTTTCTTTTAAAATTCTCTATTCTCTGCGTCAAATTCACAGATTCTCTATTCTCTGCGTCAAATTCACAAGTTTAATGCACTTTTTTAAGTCATAAAGGAGCATCGCAGATCCATGATAATTTGCCAATCAACGCCGATACACTAACAAGTCCCAAGAGGTGACTAGAACGAGACGAGCCAAGACCGAATCCCATGCATTAGAAACTAGAAACCCAACATATGAACTAGGAAGTCTAATGTATCATATTATGGTCAAAAAGAGCTAAAATAGCTCTCCAAAACTGAAAGATGACCTGCTAGTAGCTATTAATGATATCTGATGAACTGTATGAAAGCATGAGCTATTCTAGGTCTGAAGGAAGACCAAACATGACAAAAAGGCAGGGTTCGGAGAATAGTTAAACAACAGTGACACCCCTGCACTGGGGCGCGCGGAGGAAAGGTGAAAAAGGAGCATCGCGAGGGGATATCTGACCGTTTTCAAATGACACCGACAGAACTTGTCAAAACACCTGAATATAGTTTACATCATTTCATATCCGCTGATACCAGACAGCAATGTCAGCGTTTTTAATATCATTTCAAATGCCAGACAGAAAATTCATATTCGCTGATACAAGAGTGTTACCTTCAGGCACGCGTTTCACTCTCTCATATGTTAGGTATGCAGCTTCAGGCAGCGTTTCCTTCAGGCAGCCATTTCCTTCAGGTGTGGGACAGAGGAGCAGAAGGCAGACAGTGGACAGGAGTTATAAAGCAAGGTTAAAAAAAGAACCTGGGACCTGTGCTCTGATACCATGTCAGGCCAGGAGTATCTCCAGAAAACTGATTCATTTATTCATTTAGCCAACTATCTATTATATACATGAATGTGATTGTTCAGTTCATCTTCTCGATGACTGTTCACATTCAATTCCCCCAATCACTGAGGATTAGGTGTCAACAGCTTCACACCCTTCCCACCTCACTATATCTCGTATCTCGCATAGATCTTGTCCTTCGTTTGCTTCTTTCCCCACTTGACCCCGGCATAGAAAATTGTGCTGACTACATTCCCAACTTCTTCCAACCCAGTGAGTCGATAGATGTCCTTGACATGAATGGGGTATTCCTTGTCCAACCATAGTGACCCACCATGCATCCTGCTTGCCAGTGATTTTGTGCACTACATGGCAGAAAATTCGATACCGAATACGGGAAAATTTCATAGGTGGAACAACGTGGACCCCTGTATCCCTCTAAAGTCATCTATGATTTTGGAGGCCCTAGTGCCATCCTCCCTTTGAAATTCTTCTGCATACACCTCCCTCTTCATGTATGGAAACTAGAATCCATCTGTGAAGTCATTGTCGATCAGATTCGACCTGTCATACTTCCCATATAGATCAACCACTACTTCAATTCATGCATCAAGAGCATTTTGTGGGACTGATATTATTCCTTTTTCCATTGCTTCTCTTCTACGGTAAAAAATTTGTACTAGAGTTTTCTTGCTTCTCTTCTTCTGCTCTTGTTCTTCTGAGTGATCCTAGAATTCTTTTATGGTTTGAAACTCTAGTGTTCCCTACATCCTACTGTGATTTATGTAGCCAACTCTGACATGACGTCCCCTGACTAATGAGGCTTTAATCAACTAATTAATCCAGTGACCTTTCCATATATTCTAGCGATATTTTTCCGTTGTTGGTCAACTGGTAGGTGAAAACTATGACGTGGTCTGGAAGATACAGAGTGGGCTGCATGGTGTCTTTATTTGGCCGTGATGGGTTTATTTATTAACTAATTATATGCTTAATGGGAAATATTCTGTGACCCTATCTTGACTGTTGCCTTATTGATTACTTAATCAGAAAATAATTACTAGTACGGTGGATGGGATGGGTACTTGTGCAGCCATTAATTCTGGAAAAGGTTCGATCCTATGGGTCTTCTGCTAACGAAGGTGACATGTGTGGCTACTGCCTCCTTGAATAAGCCTACCAATGTGACCCCTGGCACTATCCACCCTCTGGTGACTTGGCCTCCTTATATGACCGCTGAACACTACCCCCCAACCACAAATGGGTTGTGGTATTCCAAACATGGCCGCAACCTTATTATTTGAAATATATAATATATATATATATATATATTTATATTTATATATTTATTTATTTTTATTTTTTACTTGCAGAAGAGTTTTAGGCGTGTGCCATTCACCCATCCCTGCAATAGGAGTCCATCCATTTGCATTAGTCCCGATTATTTTATTTATGTGATTATGAATGGGCCTAACTAGTGCATCTGTAGTTTTCCTAGGAACTTACTGTCATAAAGGAGCACTTGGTCTTCAACTTCAAACGATTTCTTCTTGATGTGCCTATCGTGCCAAGCCTTTTGTCTTCATTTCTCAACAGATTGATGGAATTATTCTAGGAGTAAGGTTTCATCGAGTTCCATCAACTGGCTCAGCCTGTTCCATAAGGCACTGCTATCTGTCATTCCTGTAGCCTCCGAGATTAGCATGTTGGGCAGTATAAATTCCACTGGTACCACCACCTCTTTATTGTACATGAGCTGAAATGGATTTTTTTTGGGGAGTCATTTGACTGTTGTCTTGTATGCCCACAGGGTCACTAGAATTCTTTCGTCCCAGTCGGTAGAACGTTTTTTGTTAGCCCTTTCTCCAGTATTTTGTTAAATGCTTCTACTACACCATTTTCTTGCAAATGATAAGGACTAGTCTTATTATGCTAGACCATAAACGTCATTAGCAGAGCTTCAATTGTTTCGTTCAGAAAGTGGGTGCCTTGGTCACTTGTGAGTCTCCTCGAGCATCCAAACCTTGAAATAATATTGTAAAAAATGAATCTTGCTATTGTTTCTACTGTGCAGTCTTTTACTGGCACGGCCTCTGCTCATCTTGTGAGGTATTCTATCGATGTGATTATGTATCGAGCTCGTGAGTGTTTTACTGGTGGAGAAATAGGCCCAATGAAGTCTACTACCCACTTATCAAATATCTACACTAAATGGACCAGGTGTAGTGGTAGCTCATCACGTCAAGAAGGCTTACCGACCCTCTTATAGACATCACATTCTTTGAAAAATTATTTAGAATCCTTATGGATAGTGAGCCACCATAATCTTGCATGTAGTATCTGCATTGTGGTGGCCTTTCCTCCTACATGGCCTCCTACGATCCCTGCATGGCACTTTCATGGGACAACCTTTCCTTCGTGCTGGAGGACATAGCATTTGAGTATTTGATCCAAGCCAATTGTGTAAAGGTGTCCCACGATGAGCTGGTAATCTGCTACTCTGACCACCAAGTGCCACCTCTTTGTTGTCATGTATCCCTCTGGGCAATGACCTGTTGTTAGCAAAGAAACAATCTCTTCTAGGTTATTAGGAATGGCTTCTATCCTGAATAGGTCGGCATTGAGCAACCAATTGTCTATTGCTCTGTCATTCTCATTTGTTTCCAGGCTTGATAGGTGATCTACCCCTATATTCAATCTACTTGGCTTAACAACCACTTCAAACTTGAATTCTTGAAATAGTAATAGCCACCTACATATTCTTCCTTCTAGTACTAGTTTGTTTACTAAGTAATTCAGTGTGGAATGGTCTGTAAAGGATTTGAATGACACACCTAGTAGGTAGTGCCTAAACTTTTTGAGAGAGTAGACCATTGCGAGAGCTTCTTGTTTTGTTGTTGTGTAGTTCTTTTCCACCGTAGAAATCTTTCTGCTAGATTAGTATACTGGATGGTCCATCTTTTCTCTTGGTTATGCTAAGACTGAGCCTAGCTCTATTCCAGACTTGTCGATGTGTACATGGAACATTTTTTTTTAGTCAGGGTACACTAATATGGGGGCACTTACTAACCTTTCTTTCAATTTATTCACTGCTACTTGACAGTTTGTGGTCCAGATAAATTCTTTCGTCTTCCTTAGTAATTTCTCCATTGGGGCTGGTTGCGTAGTTCCTGATGAACCATCTATAGTATACCGTGTGGCCTAGAGTTGCCCTTAGTTGTTTCACCTTGTGCGGTGGTTCCATGTGGACAATTGTTGCTACCTTGGTGGGGTCCACGCAGACTCCATCTTTGCAGACAATATGGCCCAATAGAGTTCCAAAGGGGATTGAGAAAATACATTTTTTTAAATTTAAAGAGATCTGTAGTTGTCTACACCTCTTGAACATCACTCTAAATAAGCTAGTATGCTTCTTCAGTAGGTTGTATATTGTCCAGTTGTCCATGTAAACTTCTAGGAATTTCTGAAATTAATCCCGGAAGGCAGCTATTACAATCATTGAGAAGACTGCTGACACATCCTTTAATCTGAATGGCATTACATTGTATGCATACGCCCACCACTCCATCGTGAAATTTGTTTTCCTTTTGTCTTCGTCGGCTATCCAAACCTGGTGGTAGCCTAAGAACCCATCTATGAATGAGTATGCCTCATTCCCTGCAAAATTATCTAGGAATTTGTCGTTGAATGGTGTGGGGAATGGGTCATGCACACATTCATTGTTCAGGCTTTTGTAGTCGATGCAAACCCTAATTTTGATCGCATCCTTCTTGTTCTAAATAACTATGGGGCTTATCCAGTCAACTTTTGTCTACAGGAAATATGATCCATGCATCCAACATTTTGTCAATTTCCCTTTTAACTTTCTCTTTTACCCTTGGGTTCAATCGGTATGGTCCGTGGTTTACTGGTTGGACACTTGGTTTTATAACAAGTTTCATCTCTCCCATGTTACCTTTTATCCCCTTCAGTTCTGCCACTGAAGCTGGGAACAAATCTTGGTGTTGGGCAGCGGATCCCCCCATAATGGGTTTTTGGGGCTTGTATCCTGGATTTTGGTCAAGTGTAATGTAAAGACCCTGCAAAATGTGGGTGCGGAGCACAAGAATCTAGGGTTGTCCACCCTAAAATAATATAATGTAATTTATGGTATGTTCGCCTACCCATGGTTTGTAGACCATGGGATTGTATAAATAGAGCGAGGCTTTAAGTTTAAAGGGAGTCTTAGCTTTGAGAACGATATGGGTTTTTGGATGATGAATTAACTCTGAGTTTGTAAGTCCGAGTCTTAGGTTGTAGTTGTAGTAAGAGGCTCTGCAACTGAGTGCACAGAGGCTTGGTAGAGTCTGCAACTATGTGCGTGGACCCCTACAACTGATTGCGCAAGGAAGAGTTGGGATTATATATGAATAGAGGATTAATAAAATATAAGTTAATTTTGGAATATTCTCTATCTATGCTTCTAGTATCTTTATGCATCTCTTTACAGTTTATGATTGCGTCCACCTATTATGAATATTGAATGATTAATGAGAATATTGGGCCCACATAATTAAGTTAAGATCTATAATAAATGCACAGTCCAGATTAAGAATCTAGTCAGCACCTATCCACGCTTTTTATAAAACTACACAGAAGTAGTGGCATAAGTTGCGAAGGACAAAGGGCTGCGCAAAGTAGCGCAAGCATGCAGGGTTAGTTAGCGAACTTCCCAACCTTCATCAAGACATCCCTAGGGTGCATAAACATGGTTCCAACGCCCTCCCATACTACCTTGCGTGAGACCTCTGTCCGCACACCACGGACTGTTGCCGAAAGGGCCAGTAGTTTCAAGATTTTTTTGGCTAAATCATTTCTAAACCTAGGTCAGGCCCCAACAAGCCAAAAAATGGTTATGTTGTTGGGACTAGGATCTACCTAAGGGATGTCCGATGTCATGCCACTAGAACCAAATAAAGAAGGAAACTGAAGAGTGGTTGGACAAGAAGCTTCACGAGTTTGTGACATAGGAAAACAGAACTCCACAAGTATTTGAGAAAAGGTGGCTGGATCGCTATGTGTATACGAAAATCCATGAGATCTTCTTCGCATACTTTCCTTCCGAACTATATGAGTGGATCATGAGGTTTGCCGATAGCCAGGGAAGGTGTAAGCTCGACTAACTAAAAGTGTGGACTTCAGAGTTAGTACACAGACTAGAGGCATCAGAAGATAAGATCGCGTGAGCTATGGACCATTGGCTCGACTGGATAATAGGGGGATTTATCACTGAGTTCATGATAGACATGACCGTCAGCTATAGTGAAGTAGAACAACATTTTCTCAAGGGACCGTGAGGTAGGTACATTAAATCCATGAATACCTAGATTAAGATGTTGTTATGTGAAGAATGGGTGATGCAAATACATTAATGTTTGGAATGACGCGGAGCAGAAGAATTTACAAAGGTAGCGGGGAATTAGGAAACAGTGCCTTGATTTCACCTTCATGAGAGAGAGAGGAAGAGCTCGCTCGGGTCTCTCCGAGAAGTGCAGTCAGTTTGATAAGGCAGTTCATTCCACAATTACCACCTCCACTTACGCCACCACCTGCTTCACCTCCTTCACCTCCATCTTCATCCACCCCACCTCCACCACTCCCACAGTTCATCATGGCGAGCATGATCAAGCTACTTGTATTTAGAGGAGTAGAGAATGAGGATCCCAACCAATTCTGGTTTGTGGTAGGAGTAGTGTGGGAAGCACAAGGGGTCATAGATGACAACATTAAGAAGGCCAAATTGGTGAATGCGCTGCAGGACCGCATGCTGACATGGTATATCAAACACTCTAATGATCACCCAAATGTAGGAATAGCGAAGATCCAGAATGTGTTGAACAAAGAATTTAACTGACTGAAATCATAGACATAGTCAATCATTAGATTTAAATAAATCGTGATGCTTCCATGCAAGACCCCTAAGATCTAGATCAGAGGCTGAAGAGTACGATCTGCGAGGAAAATATGACACTAATGGATGCACAAAACTGCGCATGGTTTGTGGCATATTTAACACCACACCTGAGGATGACACTGTCATAGTAGAAGCTTTCAACCTAGGCCGAAGAGTTGGAATTGGCGATGAGGTTGCATGAAATACCAATATAAGATCCAGGATTGGGAGTCCAACAAATCCACGTGCAACTACAGAATATATGCATGGAGATGCAGAGTTTGAAGTAGGATAGGGTGCCATGGCTAGGGGCGTGCAAAGAAGTATGGTGCATAAAATGCAAAGGCCAGGGCCATGACAAAGACCATTGTCTAGTATTCTTGAACTACTTGGCAAGAGGGGGACCAATGCCATTGACACCAAAGGCATATCAGGGCCAAGTGCGGCACCTGCACAATGGTGCACAATCTATTAGATAGGAGGAAAGCACATGATAGATAGTTGTCATTTGTTGCAGAAGTATACACAGACTCCCCAACAACTATTTTATAATTTTTGTAGAACGGTCAGCCATGATGAGCATACTTTTTGTAGCTACAAGTTAATGATGGAGTGGACCCCAACATATAGAATGCAGACAAAAATGTGAGGCCTCGACCCAACTGCAAGGATGGTGCACACTGGATCTCAGGGCCAAGGTCGAGGACGAGGAGGAATGGGACCAAGAAAGGGTTGTGGATAGTTAATTTGTTATAATTGCAAAGGACTAGGGCACTACGCTTGCAATTGTACCAACCTGACGAGAGTATATTGTTCATATTGTAATCAATTTGATCATGAAGAAGTTGATTTTCCTATGTTGATCTCACAGATGCATGAGAAAGGAGTACTTCAACCTACTCTGACTCAAAATATTCAAATGATGAGGTTTGAATTGCACGAAGATGACCCAAATGTGAATATGGTTCTCAGAAGTGGCGTGACCACAGGGGAGGATAAGGGGAAGCAGCCCGAGGAAGATACATGGGTTTGCAAGGCCCCTACTACGGAACCTGACTTTGACTTAGAACACATAAAGGAGATGTTCATGGAAGCTAAGAAGAGCTTTGCAGAGGCCTCCACTTCCAGTATTAAGGATCGACTAGAGACAGGAATGGATCCTTCTATGCTTACTACCTTTCTAAAGACATGCATGAAACTTCTGCATGACAATAAGGAAATTAAAGGACTACAGGTGTTGATAACTAGGTGCACAGGGTTAGGGGAACTGCGTGTAGTCCGAAAACTAGAAAAGCATGCATTGGGCACTAGGAGGGAAATGAGACTGATAGCGCAAATTGGCAAGTATGAAATGGATCAGGTAATCCTAGACCTCGGTTTGGACGTGATTGTGTTACCAAAGCAGACGTGGGAACGCATGGGAAAGCTCGTGTTAAAGTGGTCCCCTATTCAATTATGAATGGTGAACCAACAGAAGATTTTTCCCATGGGGAGATTGCAAGGGGTGACAGTTGATATCGAAGGTGCGAGCACACAGAAAAACTTTAAAGTAATAGAGATTGTTGATGACAAAAATCCTTATCCCGAGTTCCTAGGAATAGACTAGGCCACTGATATGAATGGAGTCCTCAATCTGAAAAAGTGGAAGATGATATTCGAGAAAAAGTCCCTTCACATAGTCATTCTGCTAGACCCAGCCGAAGGAGCATGCTACACTAAACCTGTGCATGATGATGGAAGTGACGATGAGCTAGATTGTATCTACAAGATAAATGCACGAGATTAGGATTGGGTGAATTCGACTACAGATGGAAGGATCTCATGGGAGCGTGTAGGTTACTACACATCAGATTCAGACAAAGAAGAAAAACACTAGCACAATCGGTTGAATGAAGTGATAATGCTAAATTGCAACATGACGACTAGATCATTGCATTGCGTAACAACCTAGGCTTGAGATCTACCAACATAGGATGGATTGATAGCGGTGGATGAATTCTTGAGCAATTTTAAGAGTGCAATACTAGAACAATAGTGGTTCGATGCGTTGAAGTGGGCGCTACGTGTGACACCTACACATTGGTGGAGAACACATCAAGGAAATTTTGGAAACTGGCGCGGCCATAGGAGGATGATGTAGCTATGATTTGGGAGACCACAACTATAGATAGCAGATAAATACGATGGACACAACGACCCATGCATGCACCTCGCAAATTGGACCAAGGCCTATGGAGAAGAACCTCAGCATAAATGGGTACACTTATTCTACCATACCTTGGATGTCATACCCATGAATTGGTATACCAAGACGGAACTCTGACATGGTACGGGTGAATGAGATGTCTTGTGCAAGGGATTTTTGTTAACATTCAAATTTGAAGACCGATGGTTAGATATTGTTGATGACACACTGCAAGCCGTAAAAGCTACTTCAAAATACCACAGGAACCACAGGAAGTAGTTCAAATAGCATGGGCAACCCATTTAAGCAGTGCCCTAGAATGTTATAATGTACAAGTAGAGGAGGATGATGACGACCCCCAAAATATTAATACTCCAGAAACTGAAGGGTGTCATGAAGTTTGAGGACCATCAGTTAAGGACCCCGACATCACTGCACTGCTAAAAGCAAAGCAGGTAAACATTGGTACAAACGCGGAGCCGAAGTACGCGAAGCTAAAGGACTATTGGGATGATGCTACAGTAGATAAGGTCACCAAGTTACTCCGCAATAATCAAGATTTTTTCCCAATCAAAATCACAAACTTAAAGGGAATCATTGTCGACTTAGGGATGATGAAGATCACTCTGAAACTAGACGTGAAGCTAGTTAAGCAGTGACCTTACCATTTGAATCTGAAGTATAAAGAAAAGATCTACAAATAATTAGACAAAATTCTTGCAGCTAGAATTATTGAATTAGTGGAAGAATCCGTCTGGGTGAGTCCTATGGTAATACAGGAGAAAAAATAGAAGGGAAAGATTAGAATCTGCATGGACCTTAGGAAGCTTAATGACGCCTGTGTTCATGATCCATTTCTGACACCATTTACAGATGAAGTATTGGAGAATGTTGGTGGATAGGAAGCTTACTCATTCATGAATGGCTTCTCAGGGTACCATTAGATCAAGATTGCACCGAACGATAAGAGAATGACAACCTTCACAACCGAATGGGGCTTTTTTCAATACACCATTACGCCCTTTGGACTCAAGAACGTGCCAGCAATATTTTCACGTGTAGTGGTGGCCGCGTTCAAGGAATACATCCACAAGTTCTTGGAGGTCTATTTGGATGATTGGACTGTATTTGGGTTAGTTAAACACCATATAGCGAGCTTACGTTTGATGTTGGATACTTGTCGACGACACTAGATTGCAGTGAGTCTTAAAAAGTGCACCTTCCTCATCCCCTTTGGAAATCTACTCAGCCATGTGGTCTACAAACAAGGCCTGATGGTGGACCCTATGAATATTGTCATTATTCTTAATCTGGAAGTGCCGCGAAGTGACAAAAAACTATGCGCCACTCTGGGGCACGCTGGTTACTATAGAAAGTTTATTAAGAGCTATGCATAAATAATAACACCAATGGAACAATTATTGAAAAAGGATGATACATATTGTTGGAATGATGATTGTAAGAAAAGTTTGGTTGTTCTCAAGGAAAAAATGGCATCTGCTCCCATCTTGGTCTTCCCAAAATGGGACATCGTATTTCATGTACATGTTGATGCATCATGTATTGCGTTGGGTGTTGTACTTACGTAACAAGGCGTGGAAGGTGTGGATCACCCGATCGCATTCACGAAACGGTGGCTATCCAAAGCTGAAAATAACTATTCTACTACCAAGCGTGAAGGATTGGCAATGTTATACGTGCTCTAGAAATACTAGCACTATTTACTTTATGGGCACTTCAAGATGTGTACCAATCATTCCACATTGAAATACCTGGTGAACAAACCTATGTTGGGGGGCAGACATGTAGATGGCTATTACTATTTCAAGAATATGACTTTGAGGTCATCGCAAAGCCAGGACGCTTGAATGTAGAACCAGATCACCTATCACAAATTGAGACCGATGAAGAGCCAACAAATTTGGAGGAAGGACTACCTAATGCATAGCTTTATGCAGTGCGTGTCACAGATGTCCACTTTGAAGATATAATCCATTTCTTAACCACAGGGACTACGCCACAAGAATGTTCAGTCCAACAGAAGAAGGAATTGATGGTACACGTGGCAGACTTTTCTGTCATTACGGGGAACCTCTACAAAATGGGAAACGATGAGATATTGTGAAGATATGTACTTGAATTTGAATGAGAATAGATCCTCATGGAAGCACATGGGGGGGTTGCAGGAGGACATTATGTAGGACAGACGACAACATAGAAGATTCTTTGCACTAGGCTATGGTGGCCAACCCTACATCAAGACTCGAAAGCATATTTTTAGGCCTGCGACATATGTCAAAGGACTGGGAAACCATCACGAAGGGATGCGATTCCACTGAATCCACAAATGTCGTAGCAGCCATTCAAAAATGGGCAATAGACTTTGTGGGACCAATCAAACCTTAGGGGAAGACGGGTGCACACTACATCATCACCACGACAGAGTACCTGACTCAATGGGTGGAAGCACAATTGGTTAAGGACTGCACAGCCTCCATAGCTACGAAATTTTTGTTCGACAACGTGTTGAAACGGTTTTTATGCTTGAAAATTTTAATGAGTGACCACGCAATGCACTTCCTAAATGAAACTATCAGCATACTCATTGAGTTCCAGGTGTATCATCAGCAAAGTATGTCATACTATCCATAAGCTAATGGGACAGTAGAAGCATTCAACAAGATTGTGGAGACTGCACTAACCAAAGTATGTAACATGTAGAGAAATGACTAGGACCTGCACATACCTACCGTATTATGGGCATACAGAACTACATGCAAGAAATTGATGGGTCAGACACCTTTCAGGTTAGTCTATGGCATGGAAGCAAACATCGTACCTAGTTTGCAGATAGTAGCCATGACAGGCATGTCAAATCGTGAAGCCTTGGAAGAGAGGCTCACACAATTAGAAGAACTCGAGGAAGAACAGTTTATGGTGGGATTCCATCAGCAGGTACAGAAACAATGCGAGAAAGCTTAGCACGATCACCATATCAATTTGTGCACATTCAAGGTAAATGATTTAGGGTTTTTCTATGATAGCATGTTCAAAACATTTCCTGGAAAATTCATAATGCATTGGTTGGGACCATATGTGGTAAAGGAGGTCACAGATGGAGGTGCAGTCTAGCTAGTCAAACTTAATGGAGAGCCCTTCCGAGGAAGAGTAAATGGTAGTCACTTGAAGCCCTACATGCCCTACATGGGTGTGCCATCTGTCTGACTAACCAACCAAAGCATAGTCTTCGCGACCTGACACACTGGACAGAGGCGGGGGACTATAAACACAGGTACTAGAAGCCAGTATCCAAGTAAATAATCAAGTTAGGTGTAGATGATTCTGAAGCAGAAAAGGATCAGATCCAAACAACGATAGCATGGTGAGTTGCGGTCCTTCACAGCACATAGGCACAGTTAGATAGAATTTGCGTAAGGATCACCACACCAGTAAAGTTACTCAGGACGAGGAACGATGATTGTGTTGGGGCCTATTGGGCAACCGATCCCCCCATAGTAGGTTTTTGGGGCTTGTAGCCCGGATTTTGGTCAAGTGTAATGTAAAGACCCCGCAAAATGCAGGCGTAGAGTGCGAGAGTCTAGGGTTGTCTATCCTAAAATAATATAATGTAATGTATGGTATGTCGGCCTACCCATGGTTTGCGGACCATGGGATTGTATAAATAGAGAGAGGCTCTAAGTGTAAAGGGAGTCTTAGCTTTGAGAATGATATGGGTTTTTGGATGATGAATTAGCTTTGAGTCTGTAAGTTCAAGTCTTGGGTTGTAGTTGTAGTAAGAGGCTCTGTAGCTGAGTGCGCAGAGGCCTAGTAGAGTCCATAGCTATGTGTGTGGACCCCTGTAGCTAAGTGCACAAGGCGGAGTTGGGATTGTATCTGAACAAAGGATTAATAAAAGATAAGTTAATTTTGGAATATTATGTGTCTATGCTTCTGGTATCTTTATGCATCTCTTTATAGTTTATGATTGCACACACCTGTTATGAATGTTAAATGAATAATGAGAATATTGGGCCCACATAATTAAGTTAATATCTATAATAAATGCACATTCCGGATTAAGGATCTAGTCAACACCTCTTTGCGCTCTTTACAGAACTACGCGAAATCAGTGGCACAAGTTGTGAAGGACAAACAGTTGTGTGAAGCAGCACAAGCATGTAGGGTTGGTTTGTGAACTTCCTAGCCTTCATCAAAACATCCCTAGGGTGCAGAAATGTGGTTCTAGCACTTTGCCATACTACCTTGAGTAAGACCTCAGTCCACGCACTACTGACTCTTGCCGAAAGGGCCAGTAATTTTAGGATTTGTTTGGCTAAATCACTTCTGAACTTGGGTCAGGCCCCAACAAGCCAACACCTAGTATTATTGTAATAAATCAAAAATTTCTTTGGTGGTTTGTTCATCCCGGTAATCTTCCACTGGCACAATCTTGATTTTATCTTCCATTCCTACATTTTGTTTTCTCAGCTTCATTGGTAGGAGATGGGTGCCTTCTGTCGAGGGGTTCTCCTGAATCTCTCTTTCTCCTTTTGTTTCTTCAAATGCTAGGTCTCTAAACCCATCCAATCCATCATCCTCTGGTTCTGCATTAATTTTTTCACAGGTCACAAATCCTGATGGTTCCATATCATACAAGAATTGTAGAAAGTTTTCTTCGTGCTCCCCCTCAACTAGCGTCTCTGGGGTGAACATAATCCCCTTCGCTGCCTAGATTACCTTTGTTATTTGTGCCTCACTAGTTTTAAATAAAAATTCATCGACGAACTATGCTTCCAAGGCATCTCAGCTAGCCATTTGTCATCGTAGCTCCTCTTGGATATACCAATCCCAGGGGACAGTACTAAGGGTATGTATAAAAGCATGTACCATAGATTCCTTCGAATTTCCATATTTTCCTAGTTGGTCGTGCAATTTTCGATGTGCTCCTCGGGACTTGAATTCCCTATGTATTCCCCTTCCTATTGTGGCTGATCTTCTTTCCTACCAAATATTTCCTTCATTGCTTGCTTAATGTCCTTCCAATATGTTAGTACTTGGTAGTGCACCTTCCACAATCTTGTTGGTGCTGCCATAAGCACAATTTCTAGAAAGGGAATTCTCTGGTCTTCTGGTACGTCCTGGTCCACTCTATCTAAGAATTGATCTATCAGGTCAAGGCCACAATACTTCGAGTTGTCACTCCTTATCATGTCTCCCCAGTTTACTCAACAAATCATTACACATCGTCGAGTTGTCAATTTGTATCCACCCTACTACCATGCATCCCATGTAGCTTCTGAACTAGCTTCTGAGCTTTTAATGCTTCTCCAGCTAACAAATCCTCCTACTGTAGGATTTATGTAATCCTCCCTTTTCCTTTCTGTGAGCGTATATAGCTAGTCTAACACCCTTGGTCCATCCCTGTCATCTGTTGGCTTTGTAAACTTAGGTCCTTGGTAGGGTTCGAATGGCTGGATCACCCTTAGCCCATCTACTTTAAAAATCATCAGCTCCTTCGTCAAATCTATGACAACATAGTTTTCGTATGCCTAGTCAATCCCCAAGAGTACTGGATATGGATATTTATCCCCCATAAGGTAAATTACTTCGAACTCAATGTGCATTTTCACCCCTGCTACATTAACATTTACATTTTCTAATCTCCCGATAGGAAATATGCAATATCGTTTTTCCATTCTTAATTGAATTGGTGAGTACTTCAGCTGTGGCTTCCCCGTTGCCTCCCAAGTATTCCTCGGTAGGATGTTTACATCTGACCCTAAATCTAGCATGGTGTCCCTTATCTATAATCCTACCACTTGTGCATTGATTTAGAACTCCTTTCCACTTGTTTTCTTATTCCACTTCACTCTCCTGGAGGCTTTCTTTGGCTAGGTTTCACATGGTTGTCCCGCTTCCTCTTTCTCTATGGATATTGCAGCTTTTAAGATTTTCCACAATTCCTTCAACATGGCCTCATTTTCAACAATTTTTAAGAATAATTTAAACCATTCCCCAATTGGATAGGTGGGAGCGGGCTCGTGGACTTACGGTCTTTGGGTGTCCCTATCTTCAATCATCCCCTCGAATAATTTCGCTGCTTCTTGGTAATATTGTTTTTGGCACTTAGGTTGATATGCCCTTTGAGGTGACACTGCTTTAACGATCACAGGAGGTTCCTCAGCATAGTGATCCTTCCCTGTATTCTTCCCTCCTTGGGTGACTATATTAATATTTGTCACGAGGAAGCCCTTTTTGGTCTGAGGCTCAACATTTACCAAGTTGGTCCCTCACTATTGGGTTGTCTCTTCCCATTTCGCAATGAGCTCTGGGAAGTTCTATGTCGCATGGGTGTTAACTCTGCACTGTGAACACCAGGGTCTTCTTGGGAGTAGGCATTCCCTTGCGACATGTTCTTCTTGATCATATTTGTATCACCTTAAGGGTCCTCTACCTCCTATTCTTCCTCCACATCCATTTCCTCCTCGCCCCCTCAACTAGCTTCATTGAACTTGAATGTGGATTTGTCCAGTCTTTTTGCTAGAGCGTCCAACACTCAGAACTAATCGGTGTGATGAGTGATCAAAGTGTAGAATTCGCAGTAGTTGTTATTGGCGACATTAGAATACTTTTGTATAATTGGACACATTCACGGCATGTGTCCATATGTCTTACAAATATCACAAAAGTTTGTGTTATTCCTTCCTGGGAAGGGTCCTTGCGCTCCGATTGCCGCAACTCCTGTGGTGGGAGGGGTCCCTGACAACCCCTCCACACGCCTTGGTTGATTAATTCCCCACAATCATGAGCACTCCAACGCAACATTCCCTTCCACCAAGCAATGGGTACACCAAACATTGGACCTGGCTAGTTGTACGAGCTGGAGATCCCTCAGCTTCTCGGTCGAGTTTGCGATCTGGCTTTGGAGGCCTATGATCACTGGATCTTACAAACTCATGCCTCCCTGGTATTCGTGGGGATATCCTACCATTGCTACTATCTGGGAGGCTTGCTCCAATGCATCCAGTAAGGTTCCTATCTTCTATTGCATTAGCAGTGTTCTGGTCAGGGGCAAGAGTGCCTTGATAAACCAGTCTTGCTTGTGGTTTGGGTCTAGGGTGTAACCCAGCCTAGAAATGGCATCCTTAAACCTTTGCATGAGTTCCCAAGCCATCTCACCCTCCATTTTCTTAATTTCCCATAGCTCTGATAACCCCTACTGATCTTTCTGTGGCACCTTAAATTCCTGCACAAATCCCCTCTTAATATCATCTATGGTGGGATTCTGGTTTTGATATGCCCTCTTTATGAACCAACATAGATCCTATTCCCTTAGTGTGGTATGGAACTCCACTGCCCAAATGTTATCAGAGTCTGATGGACCCTCTAGATGGCTTTATAGAGGTACCAGTGCTACTCCACATCCTCATTCCCCTTTCCCACAAATTTTGGGTATCTAGTAAATGATCCTGCCATACTACTCTAAGTATGGGCTAATAACACAAAACCTTTGCTTCTTGGTTGTTGGGATCTCTGTAGTCCCAAGTTACTACTATAGCCAGTTCCTGTACTACTTCCACTATTGAGAGTGGTCCTATATTTCTCTCACACACTATATAATCGCGTTGCCTTGGCTAAGCTAATGACAAATTCTTTTGGTTTGTGATAAAGTACTGGGGGAAGGTCAGGGGAAATGCCACTTATATTTCGGGGTTGGGGTTGCTGAGTTTTGATGGATAATTTTTCCTCATCAAAAAACCTCCTCATCCCATTGCCCACATTGTTGTCATCTCTTTCCTCATGCCAACTGTTAGTGTTAGTATCTTCATCCCTCCATCAGTGATCAAATTTCTCTTTTTGCATGCATATTAGGTGTCCCATCTGATCAGCTGCATTCCATTAGGTCATGGATCAACTGATGGTAGTGGTTCATTATCAATTTCCCTCATGGCATTTACCTTCTAGCCTATTTTCACATGTTTTAGGTCATTTTCTATCATTTTGTTTCATTTCATTTACAAAAGTCAGTTTTAGGGTTTTAGTCTCACTAGCTTTAGGGTTTACCACCATGGTCATCCAAAACTCAATAAAAGGTTAGCAGGCACATGAGGAGATTTTATAAGTTCATAGAGTCATAAATTCACTGATGATATGCTCAATAAATGGTTTTTTACCTCAAAACTCTATTTTGAGGTGAAAACCGAGTTTTTTTTTATGTACAAATTTTATGTAATTTAAAGTGTTTTCTATATGTAATAAGTTCCAGCTGTGGCCCTTGGTCACCTTGCCAACTCCAGCCACTGCAAAAAACAAAAGAATCAATGCATCAGTTCATCCATTGATCAAGAAAAGTCACACTTCAAATGAAAAACAATGTTTTGGGGCAAAAGTGACTATGAAATTATAAAAGTTGGTTTGAATAAGGAGAAATAAAAAAGCATCCATATATAAAGTGAAAACATGCTAGTCATCTATTTCATTGAGAAAGACATCCTTGAAGAGCTAAAATAGTGATTTGGAGGCAAATTGAGCAAAGGAAGGTGAAAACCCCATTTTCCTAGCAAATCTTCCTGGCGCTGCGCATCAGAGGTAGTGTGCTATGCATCAACGAGTTTAAGCCAGTGTAAAATTACAAGGCCATTGCGCATCAGGAGTGCACTCTGCATTGGACCCAATGCGTTGCACATCAGTCAAGAAAGTGCCAAAACCATTCCAAATCACCCAAAACTCCCTCAAACACTTCATGTCTCTCCTACAAGTAAGTTCTCACTGATCTTGAGCTGAATTTGGTCTTCTACATGTTTTCTTCATAAGTTTTGCATCTTGAAAATGAAACCCTAGCTTGTCTTCATATATTGTCCTCCCATTGTAAAACTTTCACTCCATAAGAAAAACCAACATCATTTTCCCCTTTTCTATATTTCGTTGCCCTAAATTAATCCATTAATTTCATTTTCCATATCTCACTCCCCTAAGAAAACTCATTCCCTTCATCAAACCCAATGTCCCTTCACAAAACCCTAATTTCCCAAAAGCCCTCCCTTCATTCCCCAACTCCATTCTACATTGTAAAATCTCTTCATACTCATCTCCCTTTCCCCCCCATTACCATTTTCCACCATATTATCATCACATCACATCCCTAAGACAAACAGCATGACAAGAAGCAGTGAATCAAGTTATGAAGAAGAAACACTTAGTGGCAGCTCAAGGTAAATAAATGTACAGCCTAGGAGACCTCATAAGGGTGGAAAAATTATTAGAGAGGAACCTATTAGCATGACTGAACTCCTTGCTTGC
Organism: Pinus taeda; assembly: GCA_000404065.3. Classification (NCBI taxonomy): domain Eukaryota; kingdom Viridiplantae; phylum Streptophyta; class Pinopsida; order Pinales; family Pinaceae; genus Pinus; species Pinus taeda. The sequence continues at coordinate 22,547 of APFE030696446.1, read as the reverse complement.
CCTCTTGCTACCACATGTTTCAGATAACAATCTTTCTTTGAGTTTTGTGAGATGGTTGAGAGGGTTAGATACCATCATGAGTAAGCAAGGCAATTTTTCATAAACATGGAGAATAATGTGGTGCACCTTGCTAGGATCAATTTCACTCTTTCACCAGCGATTATTGTAGAAGTTATTAGAATGCTAGATGTAGGGGAAAAGTGGAACAAAAGGTAGAATATTAGCAAACAACATTATGAGCCATATATCAAGGCCAAATATTATGGTAAACTGAGTAGGGTGTTTCCTTTCAAGTTCTTGGAGGATCGGTATGTTCCATTCATGAAACTCATCATCAAATACTTCACATGTGAGCTAGGTTCTTCAGACTTTATGCCTACCATATTAGATTACTTATGCACTTCACCAGGGTTAGAATGATAAGTATTCCATATTTCATATGTAAAAACATAGAGAGGAGGACTATGATTGCAAAAATAAAACCATACCCACAGCAACTCAACAGTATTTATCACTTTGCTGTCATGAAAATTGTTTTTTTGCATCAGCTCACTCAGTTGGGAGTGTCATGGGAAACTTTCATTGTCCATGAAAGCTTCAAGGGGCCTCAAATTTTTGCAGATCCTCAAGAGGAAGGTGAACCTTTCGGGTGACAAAAAGAGTCTGAAAGAAAAAATAAAGAGGCTCATATTCCTGTGTTTGTAACTTATGAAAAAGGCACCAGAAGGCTTTTTGCAGCTACCAAACAAGTACTATCTCCACCAGGGATGGAAGGGGTCTCGTTTTCTTCACCGCACCACAAGAAAATGCTCTCTTCACCAAGGATGAAAGGGGTTTTGCCTTATTATTTAGCTGAACAGGTATGGGACAAAGACAAAGGAAAGAAACAAGTGCATGATGAAAGCCCTACTGAAGGGCAAGACAAGGATTTTGTTTTGGTTGAGGAAGATGACACTGATTTGGGCTCTCAAAGCTCAAGACTCAAGGATATGATCATCAAAGAGAAGGGGGATGAAATCCAGGCCTTATCACTTGACCCTGAGAGGGCTAAATGGATCATTAACTTTCTTGAGCAAGAGAGCAAGCAACTAGAGGACAAACAAGAAATTATGGAGCTGCAAACAATTAGAGAAAATAGGCAAGTGGCCAAAAGAAGGAAAATCAAGATGAAATATCTTGAAAAAGAAATTGAGGCTGACAAAGAATCATGGTTGGAAAGAGTGAATATCCACCTTGAGAAGGTGCTTGATAAGGCTAACAAAGAGAAGAAAATGCTGCATCATATGGCTTATCATTACATAGCTCGAAATAAAATTTGCAAGACAAGGATAAAAAGACTAAAAGCTAAGTTAAAGAGAGCCTTGAAAGCCAAAAAGGAACAATATAAACTTAAAATTTTGGTTGAAGCTTCATTGGATTAGCAAAGAAATTAGTAAGCTTGCCTCTTGCCAAATTTGAAGATGTTTTGGGTAAATTTTGTCATTTCTCAATTTTATGATGCAAAACACAGGAATTTTCAATTGTGGCAGTGTGCATTGAGTTGGCTATGAATTTTGCAAAAAGGCTTACATTTTTGGATTCCTCATTGAAAGATAATGAATCCCAGAAATTTTCATAAGATTTGGAGGAGATCTGGGTCACCTAAAGGGCTAAAAACACCTAAACAATGCTCTCTCTGCCACTTTTTGGACCCACAGGAACCAGTCTTGGGAGAAATGATTTTTGAAGGGGAAAATGGACTCAAAATCCAAACATTCTTGTTTTCCTAGAAAGTAGACAAGAATATCTTTCCACAAAACTATCTTGGACTTGATTTGGTGAAGTGGAAGGCCTCCAAACGTAACCTTGAAGTGGCGCAGCGCATCAAGCAAAATTTTGCCAATTTTGCTTAAAAACTCAGAATTTCGCGTAGTTTGCTGTCAGTTTGACTTTTTCTTCTCTCTTTGGTAAATTAAGGATGTAAGACGTAATATGATGTAAAAATGATGCAAAATAACTTGAGGAGGTAGATACATCAGTTAGATTTGGTTTGAGGATGAATGAATCAATTTCCATAGTTTTAGAGGCAAGCTGTTCCACTGCCTATTTTTCAGTTCCTAATTTAGATGTTGTTGAAACAACTCCTTGATTCATGGATTCAAACCCTAATTGATAGAATAGATGTTTTTATGCCTATATCTTGTACTTTATTAGTCATTTGTCAAGGTTGGACTCTTTTCGATGCATTAAGCACTCTTGCAAATCACTTTTATAGTTTGGCAAGGAAATGAATCAGGGTTCTGTAGCATTTTGTGGGATTCTTGTGGTAATGTGTATTAGCATTTTTTTCTCCTCTGTAATTTATTTTTCTCTTATGTGTATATGTGCTATCATCTATCTTTTTCTGCATAACTAAATGAATCAAGATTAATAGGTGGAATCCATTGATGTTCAGTACTCTGCTTTGGGGTTTCATTTAGTTTTAAATGATTTCTGTTGTTTGAAGAGGACTCATGAACCTTGCATGCCCTCTCCAACACCTCACCTATCTTTAGACTCACCATCACATTAATTTCAAAGTGCTAAAACACTTTCCTACCTCACCCCACAGAAACCTCTGCAAATCTGAGTTGATTTCTCAGATCTAAAGCTGCCTTCCTCATCTGATCCAACAACCAACCAGTAAAATCAATCAAATCCTTGGAGAAAACATACCTAGCCTAAAATTAGTATTCATTTCAGTCATCTCAAGCCTTATTTTCCATATCCTCTTTGATATTGATAAGGAGAGAGCCCTCCCCCGACCTGGTAGGGCTAGCTACCAAGTTAAGCATGGTTTGATGTTACCCTAGACCTACCTTTCTTCAACCTGAGGTACATTTAGGCAATAACACCAACATGGATGATAATCTTGCAAGCCTACTTCCTTACCTGCAGTGAGTATTCCCCATTCGTTCCCTATTTCTATTCCATTTCTAAAACCTTCCGAGATGGTCCTCCTCTACTCTCCTCTTGCAATTATTTTTCCACAACCTGCAGGAAATGTCCTTCCTCCTCTACCTAATTCCAAAATTCCTTTCTCCTGCACTTGGGTTACCTAGCATCAGCTTCTCCCTTCAACTCAATTTGGGGTTTTCCAATCACCACTCCTATTTGGTGGGGTCCCTTCCTTCTCTTCCCTAGATCCTGAGCCATTCTTGCCTACCACTTGTCCAATAGCAGTACCCTCCTCTATGCTATAACATCCCTAGCCCTCTTCAATCCCTTTATGGCCATCCCCTCACAGCATCCCTATCCTTTTGTAGGGAACATTTCCCACTCTAATTCCTTCCCCTAATATTGGGGTTTTATGCTTCCATCCCGGTAGTGGGTAAAGATTGTAGTCCTTCCTCTACCAAAAACATCTTAATCCACGTCAGGACTTCCTTTATAAACTCCCCCCCTCATCCCAGAGATGAACACAACTTCTACCTTTGAGAAGGACTGGTAGCTCTCCATAGCAAACATGACCATGTACCCCTCCACCGTAGTCTTCACCCAGAAATCGTGTGCTCTTGTTCGATCGTTATCCAACTACTTTAATAATGCAGTATCAATTAGAGTCCAACTATGGCAAACTGTAGCAGAACCACTTGACTGACTCTGCCTCTTCAACTCCCTCAACCAATTGTATAGGTCCTCAGGGAACTTGCACCAGGAAATTTCATACTGGTCATCTATACTATTAGCATATAAAATACCCTCACATACTTTGTTAATTGGTTGATTCCTGTGGGCAGATTTCTCTGCCAAAAATTGATCTACTTTGTGGTTCCACCAGTCTATAAACTCTCTTTTAAATACCATTGACACCATATTTTGAACCATTCCTCCCAACTTCAAGTCCCAACAATGGAACCATTTGTTGGCTAGAAAGAGTCATCAGGGAAAAGAGCCTAGGTTCAGGCACAAGATGCCAACAGTGGTCTGTTGTAGTCTAGGACAGCACCAACATTTTCACCTCACCCTGAAGGGCAAGGAGTCTCATTGAGGCACGCTGTGACTAAAAGGGAGAAGGGTTTATCATAGGGTTGAGGGAATATCAACCAGGCATAGGCCATCATGCACATATGTATCCATAATACGTGATTATAACAATATCAATAACTTAACATAACAGAATACATCATCATTCGTCATTCGCCATAAACATTACATAAAATACCTGGCTTAGTCACTCGGGTTAGATTAGCTTCGTAACCAAGTCCCTCGGATCCCGACACTCCCTCCTTCAGCGTCTGCACCTGTGTACCTCTTCTGCAAGCAACTCCTTCTTCCTATGGAAAGTTCAACAACAACAACAACAACCTTCTTCCTTTCTGGTCCTCCCCTTTTATGTCCTTCCCAGTTCCCTAGGCTTCCAGTTCTCACTTGGCTGCTTTCTCTCTTTGCTACTTATGTGCCTTCCCATCTCCTTGGCTACCGTTTCCTTCCAGTGCCACCTTGCCATCACTCCTTCGCAACTGTTCATTCCACCACCCAACCGTTGCTTCCATCTATCTCTTTCCCACCCTTCAGTCAGTCAAAAATGGTCAAAATCATTCAAAATTAAAGAATGCCCCAACACATTACTACCTATGGAAATAACCAAATTATCCCACAAGTATTATAAAGAGAAAAACAAACTTATACTCTTATCTTCATGTAAAATCTTAGTATAAATAAATAATAGCTAACTTACTGCAATATTAAAGGTGTTTATATACTCTGTCACTGAGTCTCTATCTTGCATCCTAAGGTTATACAATTTTTTTCTATAGGAAATATTTGTTCAATAGGGACTTGGACTAATACAAAGTCCCTAACTTGTTCCACAATTCATTCATTATAGTTTCTCTTAAAATATTTAGTAATAGTAAATTTGAGAGACGCAATCATATTGTTAACTTTTCCTTTTCATCCAACTTGGTCTAGTATTATATCAACATCCATTTTGGTGTAGTACCTGAATATGCAGTGATCCGTTGATCTTTTTCAACTAATAGATCTTACATTTTGAGCTTCCACAATTCAAAACTCTACTCATTGAATTTCTTAATCTTTATCTTTGAATTACTGCTCATTTCCTTTCATCATAAGAACCAATTCTACCTAGCTCCCACTTTAATAAGGTTTACCACATGCCTGAGAAAAACCTCTTAGCCACAGAAGCATCCCCCCTAAGGCCAAAATTTCTATGATACCAAATTTAGGTTTTTTAACCATATATATTAAATTTTCTCTAATACATTCTTAATAAAATAGAAAATATGTTATGGAAAACACACGATTAACATATAGATTTCATCCTTGAAACCCAAAACCAGAAAAACCCCAAAAAAATTCAATATATTCTTGTATACATTATTACAATATGCTCCATACACACACACACATAGAAATTTTGAATAAGCTTTTATTTAAAGAGTATGTAGGCCATAGTATGCTTTGTCAAACTATGTGTTGGTTATGTGTTATATTATTTGCACGATTGTTGTAGTGTTTTTGTAGTAGTGGTGTACCAAAAGACACCTTCTTAGCAGTAGGTTGTTCCTTGTAAAGAAAAACAAGAAGTTTGGTTGTTGTCAGTGGACAAGCATGAAGAAACAAAGTATTGCAAATGGTGAAAACAATACATATACAAACATAAAATAAAACAAAGAGATAAACACACAAATAATGTTTAATGAAGAAAACAAGTCAACATAATTATGGAAAATGACTCCCTTTATTGACTGTTGGTGGTAGAAGATGAATGCAAATAGTAGAATACTAAATACTTGAAGATAATTCTTTGAGATATGGTGCTCAAAAATCACCAGCACGGAGGTTCCTTTCTTCACTCTCTTTGTAAGATTCTTCTCTCTATCTTAGAAGCATCAAGGATCTCTCAATGGTGAAATCATGTCCACAATAGAGTGATGGATTTCTAAGAAGCAATTATGCCAATACAATAGTGCTCTATTTCTTCTGCTTCAACAATTAAATGAAGGGTTTCTCTAATAGCAATTTTTCTAGCATAACATTATTTTTTCTCTAGCTCCCCCATGGCATATTTATATAAAAAAAAAATTGAATCCCTCTTCCCTCTTTTGGTTCATGAATGAAAATTACTTATGAGTAGGAAAAGAGGATTCCTTTGACGGTTGCATATCTTCAAGGCAACTCTAATTCGACTGTCCTTGAATGAAATCCTGACAAGAAATTATCTTCCAAGTGTGGGAATCCTAACAAGAAATTATCTTCCAAGTGTGGGAAGTGGTCTAGAATTGTTGAGTTGGTTGTTTCTTTGACCGCGTAAATTTCGAAGGAAATACTACATGTCGCGTGGATATCGAAGGGAAAGCCACATAGTCATCAATTTTATTTTTTTACATAATCGGTTGCTATTTGTATTCCAAAAAAATATTGGGAGACTGAGCTCCTATGTTACAGAGTTTTAAGCCCAAGGGTGAAGCTAGGAGATGATTGGGAAGACAAAATTTCCCTTTGCTTTTGTCATTTCTGACTTTTGGAAAACAAGAGTAAGTAAAAATTCTAACAAACTGATACAAAAGTAATTAGTATTTCCAACACATCTTTAATCTATGCTAACATGACTGATCTGGAAGGTTATTGAATCTTCTGGTTTGTTGTCAACTTCAACATTCCTGAGATTTGAAGAAATGGTGTTGGGTGCATTCCATTTCTCCATCATGTACTTTAGGATTTCGATTGATTCCTGGACATGGTTGTATTTTTTGGCCAAATCACTAAGCTGTGTCTGGAACAAGGAGACTATGTGTAGAAATAGATTGACATCTTCTTCATATTTCTCACTAGTTAGTCTAGCATGGGAGTCTATTTTGGCATCGAACAGTCATTTATGCGCACAGATTTGTTCTAGTTCCACATGTAGATCAGCACAATGTAGGCAACCTTCAGATCTTGCCATATCGTGGATGTTGGAAGTTGTCTTAGTACACTGTGTGGAATGAGAAAGACTTGGAATGATTAAAGTGTTCCGTCCAGTTGAAGAAGATAAAGAAAAGAATGGGATAAAAAGGAGATTGATCTGGAGAATAGAAGAACTGAGGGGGTGACCTTTCTGAGACAAAGAAAGGTAGAGAAAGGGAAGGCGTCATGGGAAATGGATGAAGGTAGAGCGTAAATCAAGGAACAGAGAGGAATGCAAGCTAGGGAGAAGCAGAGAGCAGTAGCAAAATGGGGAGGCAGCGAAGAACTAGGTCCCAGCCAAGTCGGGAAACGAGGAACAAGAGAAGAGGATCGCGAGAAGACCAAGAGAAAACTGCGCACAAGAATGTGGGGGGATGCATGATTTTAGAGGATGAAGACCAAGGAGGTGGAGGCGCGGGATCACGAGAGAGGGGAGGAGGGAGTCACGAGAGAGAAGGAGATGAGACAATCGGGGCAGAGCGGAGGGGGCGATGGGACTATGTTGGATGAGTTTGGGTGTCCTTTAGATTGTACAAATATGTGTACGAAATTCGGGAGTTAAAAATGACTACCCACATGAGATCTACATTACATTGGGTGCAACGAGGGGTCACAAGAAGGAAATTCCCTAAAAACAAAAAATTAAAAAAAAATGTTTTTTGCATATTTCAACAGACAATTTTCACCTTTACTGGTTTTCTGTGTCATGGTGGTTGTTCCCATGGGTTTTTAGTTTTATTTAAGGAAATAAAACATCCACAATCCATTTACCATGGATTAGGATACAATCAAAACTACAAAACCATGGGAAACACCACCACACACCACAAAACCACTAAAGGTGAAAACTATGTGTTGAAATATGCCAAAAAAAGATGAAAAAAATGACTAATTTGTTTTTTCTTTCAAGGGAAAAACCCTCCTGTGAGCCCCCCTAGTTTCACCCAGTGCAATGTACATGTAGTGAAGGTAGTCGTGCAAAGAATATAACACATAACTAGTGCATAGCTTTCCAAATCATATAATGGCCCATATACTCTTTAAATAAAAAATTATTCAATATTTCTATTGAAGCCTCCTCAAGTTGGAAAAAACCACAATAGCATATTAATAAATGGAAAGAAACTTAAAAAAAAAAGGATTCAATCCAAAACCATTTTGGGGACCATTCCCACCTAAAAATAATAATTACATCATTGTTGATCTCAACATTTGGTACTATTATGGTACTTCACTTTTTGTTGTCCCTAACGAACCTCCCATCCAAGTCAATTATAAGCCCATTCACTACCACTTCACATATTAAATAATCATGAAACATATTTTTACGATGAAAAACAACAAAGCTTAAGTTGTAGAGATATAAAAGTTGATTTTTTTAAACATAACCCTATTGCTGTTGTAGTCCACATCATTAATGTTTTTAACTACATAGTTACCTTTAAATTTCCTCCCCATTGTATATCTCATAGTATTCATCCTATTTTCAGATATAATGATAATATAAATTAGGTTATGATAATACTATCATAATTAGACAAATTCTCGCTAAATTTTTTGCCACAATTTTAGATTATTATATCTTCCACTAGGAAGAAGGATAAGAGGATCCAAGCTAAGGTTCAAGTTGGATTTACAATAAACAACCAATGATACCATAGTTTACTCTTGTATCTATAATTGAGGAGGCAAAATTTAGTAAGAAAAAATTATACTATTATTTGTATACTTTCTTAAGGCCTTCAATATGATTCATTCCAAGACTATTCCAAGTGGATATTGATGACCACCCACATGTTTCACTAACTCAAAATGTTTCCACATATTGGCATTTATATTGCAATTTTTCTAATCCTATACATATATTGTGGTTTTTAGGAATCTTCCTTGCATTTTTTTAGTTGCATAGACCATCTAATTTATTATTGCATGGCTTATCAAACGCATAGACAATGGTTTAATCTTTGTAACAATCCAAGAGACACCCCAAACAAAGTTTGTATGAAAAAGTGGAAACCTTGGGAATTTGGCATATAGTAGCCTCTTAATGAAACAAATTCCTTTTTCCACATGATTTACTAGGGTTAGGATTATGGCTATTTATGGATTTTTCATCTTAGGAATTGTACTTTATGTTAAATGTAGTTTTGGAATCTGTAATGTTTTCTTTGAATGAACACATTCAACACATCTATCTTCAGATTATAACGTGGCTTATCATATTGATATAATCTCTAATGCAGTTCACAAGTACCACATCAATGAAAACAAGATGTACTCTATTGTGTACATTTTCACCAATGGAAGGATTGCACTCTATGGAAGTAGATATTCATCCACATTGAACACAATCTCTTGCAATTCATGTAAACACAATGAAAGTTATGAAATGAATGCCATTATAATTCTAGAACAATTCCACCTAAACATCAAGTACAACGAGGGTAGAAAAATTTCCATTGTGGCCAAACTTAATCGGCCTCCAATTGTGATGTTGACCATGGTGCTCAATTCTTGTGGAATTGAAACCTCTAGGTGGCCCCAATTATATGAAAACAACCCTAACTTCATCATTAACTATTGCATTATGAACAAGTAGAGGTAAAAAAATCTCAAACATTAATCTCTAGGATGGATTTTTAAGTTATCTAGGACTTCTATATGTTCCTTCTAGTAAGCATGAGAATTTTATTTTATAAGCACATTATAGTGGTTTAGTAGAGAACTTTCATATTTAGAAGATAGTTTATGAACTAGAATATTACTTCTACTAGAAAACGATTAAATAGGATGTCAATAATTATATTATATCATACATTGTTTGTTCCATCACCAAAATTACTATCATGAAACAAGGGTTGTACACTGCTCTATCTACCCTAGAAAAACCCTAACATTCCATTTCCATTGACTACCTGTTTTGGCCTACCTTCAACCAAGCAGGGATATGGTTGTATATTTGTGGGTAGTTTTTCATTTCTCTAAGATGGCCACTTTTACATCCTATAATGAGAGTATCATAGTAGAGTCCATTGAAACACCCCTTATTCAAGTGTGGTTAGGTTCATTTTTTACTCTTATTGTTGAGAAATTTGGGGGAAATAATTATAGGTAATTTCTCTTGTTTGGTAACTATTTGTGGTGTATTTTTACTTTTCTTGTCTAGCTTATTTTTTCATTTTATTATTATTATTATTATACTCATAATTAAAAAAATACCAAACCATAAAGAACAATAAGATGAAGGACACAAAATATAGGTGACCATCCATGGCTAAAACCTCTCCAATCTGAGAGGAAAACCCATGAGAAATATTCTTCTTATAGAAACTTCAATTGATGAAACTTTGACTGTAACTTGTGATCTTTCTGCAATTGTATGAATCCCTAACTGCCTTGCACATGTGGAAGAGAATAACCAAGAAAATAGACCCACAAGTTATTTGATATTCTTCCTCCTATTTATCCTTATATTCTCTTGAAATTGTACTTCCTTTTTCTTCCTTGATTGAAATCTTTCTTGGTTGATTTATTGTCTCCTTGAAATAGGTTGAGGTCTCCTTTATATAGGAATTTTGTCCCATTCATTAGCATGACTTGGAACTGTCTCTAGGATGACTTGTTGCTTCATGAGCCCAACTTGATTTTTGCTTCTTTGACAAGGTCTTGGAGGGTCTTTTGACTCAAATAAATTTTCTTTTACAACATGTGATATTCCCAAATGGCTCTTCAATACATGACAATGAATTATTTGACTTGTAGACCAAATGTCAAGCCCTAGAATCTCTCAATGGGAGATTGACCTAAAATAAAATTCCTTGAGCATGAAACACATGCCTCAAACATAACAATAATAATTTTACTTTTCTACTTTACATAAATTACATAAAATAATTATTACATGTCATTATGAAGACTGAACCTAGTTACACATTTCAACGCTCTCTCTTAACTTGGGAGTTATTCATAATACACACAATGTACTTAGAAATTGTCAATTTAAAGAATTGTCACAAGAAGATCCAGATTGGTAGCCCATCTATTTAGCACCATATAAACCAACATTTTCATATAGAAAGTCATTAACTAACAACTCTATCTCTCTACAATATTAAAGCATAATGATGGTGATACCAATGATTTATAGACACCTTCATCATTGTCTCTTGAGGAACCTACCCCACTTGGGTGTTCACAAGGTATGTCCTCATTAGACTTTTCTTATCTTGGATTCCAAGTCCTTAAAGAATATCGGTCATTTATGACTAATCTTACATTTTATTCCCTACCGCATACTCAAAGAGTATTGGATGTTAGATGCTTACCCAATGTTGGGTGCAGGATCCCCCAAGGGAGGTTTTGGGGTTTAAAACCCAGATTTTGACTAAATCTGATGTAAAGACTCTACGTTTTGTGGGCACGTAGCAAGAGCCTGTAAACGATTCATAGGGTTGTCTTCCCTAATCTTTGAAATGTGATGTTGGCTTTAGAGATCTACCCATGGTCAGTGGACCATGGGATTATATGAATAAAGCGAGGCTCTAAGTTGTAAATTAGTTAGAGAAGTGGAAGCAATAGATGGAGAATTAAGTCTTATCTAAGTGTAGAGTCGAGTCTTTGGGTCATAGGGTAGGAGAAGGCTCTACATCTGAGTGCACAGAGGCCTAGTAGTCCATAACTGAGTGCACAAACCCTTGCAGCTGAGTTCGCAGGGCAAGTCAAGTCTATAACCATTGGAGAAGTAATAAAAAGAAGTTTCATATCATTTTTGTGTATCTTTTTCCTATTTTGTGCATTGAATGTATTGGGTATAAATTGCATTTTTGTTGTATAAGATGCCTGAAATTATATAATTATGTTGATTAAGTGAATATAAGATAAGGTATCAGTTTATGCAAAGTTAACTAACAGTTATAAGAAGATAAGTAAGATCTATGGTGTAACTTAGGGAAATATTGTAGATCGTTGCTTTAGCAGCCTGAAAGCACTTCAACCCCTAGATAGGGCTGTACAAAGGTGATTATATTAGATTGCAAAGGCCTCGCAGGTTAGGATAGTGTGTGAAGTGACCTATGTGAAGGTATTCATAGGTGGACTAAACCAATCCCTTAGACATCTCAAGGGCACGGAAACTTGGTTCTAGCATCCCCCCATACTGCTTCAAGTGAGACCTTAGTCCACGCTCCGCGGGTTGTTACCAAAAGGGCCAATAGTGTAGGGATTTGTTTGGATAATTAACTCTGAACCTAGCTGAGGCCCCCTCAAGCCAACAAATGGAATGAATTGTAGTACTTGACCATGGATGATATTATATTCACTGTGCTTGAGTCATGGCCGCCAGAGTGGCATGCTCCAACCATCTCCATGACATAAACATAAAAGTCTGTTACACAATAGAAGAAGGAGGAGGCAAAACTGCAGATGGCACATTTGGCATAGAGGAGAAGAAAAGGGGCAGCAACAGCAAAGGCACAGGAGGCACAAGACGTCGCAAAGGCAGCAAAAGAATGGTAGAATGCAACCATAGAACAACAACAGGTAGCAGAGAAGGACTCTGAGGGCCATAAGTCACCATCGCCCAAGAAAGAGCCCGAGAAAGAGGAAGGTGGCAGGAACCTAGAAAAAGCATCTACACAGTTGAAGCGCCAGCACCCGACAGAGTAGGTGGGGCCACGAAAGTAGTCGAAAGCTTCTAAGACTTCATTCGACCCAATCACCCTCATCGAAGGAGATCTCCATGATATAGGGGAGACATTGTGCAACATCACCATACAGGCCCTCCAGCAGCTCGTGGAGGAGAATCAGATTGTGTTGGGCACCCTCTGGGCACAGATATAGGAGTTGCAGGTGCGCACTCCTCAGGCTGGTACTCTTTCAACCAACCTTGCAGTAGGAACGGCCGCACGACCGCATAGCCAACACCATAGTGCTATCAGAGGGGACACTATTTACATAGAATGAGGTTGATAGACCTACAATTAGTGCATTGAGGGGAGTAGAGATCAACATGGTTGCACTCCCTTGTGAGACACTCTATTTCCTATAGGATGGAGTGACTGCAAAACTGCGAGCTAGGGAGGGTCGCACACTACAAGTGTTGAGCGAGTAAAAAATTAATATGGAATGACTGAGCCTATAGCACGATGAGGTAGTGGCATAGAACTGGAATATGGTGCAGGTGGTTGAGGAGGCCTGCCAGATGGTCCCTGATTTTGCCATTCCAGCAGAGGCACTAGCATAGGCGCACATCCGGAGGTTAGCAACGAGAGGAGATGGCTAAGGTTCAGTTAGAGCTGAACCTTCAGATAGTAGAGCTATAGTTGAAGGTGCAGCCTTCAACTCCTCCAGAGATAAGGGAACAACACACCAGTGCCATTACATTATGGACGGAGGATATCAACAGTGAAATGAAGGATTGCACCAAACTTTTGGAAGCATTGTTCGAGGTCCTCACCACTCTACAAGAAAACACAAACATACCGTTCTTAGAAACAGAGGTGCATGAGCTGCAGCAAAGATATGATGATATAAAAGGGACCGCATAGATGGTGGCCCTTACACAGAGGATTGCATGGATGCAACAAGCAAAAGCACTTATGGAGAAAGTAGTGTTTTCGGGAAAACTAGTTTCTTTTCGATCTTCTAGTCCCACTAAGATTGGTAGCTATATTAGAAACAAACAATCAAATCAATTTGTGATTTCATTTATGTATGATAGATAAGAGAGAAGAAAATGGGACCAACCTGGATCTTCCGCTTGATTCCTTGCTTGATTTCTCTCTCCCTTGATAGAGCTTGCAACTCCTCTCCTACTTGTCCTGCTTTAGAGAATACCTATAGAGACAAAGTAACAAAACACCATCAAAGCATCTTGATCTATAATATCATGAACAATGTAGAATCAGAAATACATTGAACATACAATTGCATTCACAAATAAAAAGATTCACAAATGCATGATTGCATGGAGGAAAACTCAAAGAACTTTATTAATAATAGAAGAGAGGATTACAACCCAGTTGTCTGATCCAACATCATCCTCCCAGCATCAAAGCCCTCTTCACCTCATGAAAAGCAAGATCACCCAACAATACAATGTTCCTTCTCGAAGATAAACCAACAACACTTCCTTACAAATTACAAAATTCCAGCCCCCTAGATCTCTCAGATGAGGGATCCATTTATAGATGTCTTGCAAGGGTGTGAGTTAGCTCTGGGTTTTTTATTATTGTCATTCCACTGATAGTTCTTGGTTCCACTTGGAGATTTCATTGATCTCTTACTCATCCCTGGGCGAATTTAGAGAGGCAAGTGTCATAGGAGAAGTTTCTGTAAGATTCCATGAGAATCCACTTAGCAAACTATCTCAGCCATTTGTCCATTCTTGCTCATTACACCCTAGAGAAGGCCTCCTTAGTATGCATCACACTTGGCTAGTGTAGGGGCCAATATGCATCACACCTTGATAGTGGAGCAGCCAATATGGTCTAGTTTTGGCCAGTTCTGAGTGGTTTTTCAGGTGGAACTTCTGGGAAATGATGTAGTCATTTGACCATGATCCTTTAGGGTATGAAACAAAAATTTTAGGGGTTAAAGAGCCCTTGGTTTATCGACATATGTGATTGGGGTTGTAGTCCCCAAATATGTCTATAACAGTTGCCCCCTAAAGCATGAGGTCATAAATCTTTTGATGTCGGGTGAAATGCTTTATCATGAGGATCTGAGGAATTCAAACTGGAAGGTGACCTGTATAAGATACAATACAATACATCATCATCATATTATTTTCATGATCTAGCTAAGGTAGGCATTCCCATGCTCAGCTTTATAAATTCATTTTCATGTACATAGAACAGATAATCATCTGCAGTTGCAGACTAGTGATTCTTCATATGAAGGGTCATCGCCCTTGGCTTGGATGACCATCTATTCAGCTTCGGTGTGCATTTGATGTCTTTATATTCCTGAATATATCATGACCTGGATGGATGAAACTAGATCCGGGGTCTTCAAACTCATTCAGTCTTCACTCGATGTACAAGTCGATCCATGCAAAAAGATGTCCTGAAGTCAAACATGGAAAGACATCGCTTGATTACTAGCCAATGATGTGAGCTATTAATAGGCGCAAGAGGAATCACCAATAGTGATAATGAACCTCAAGGTACTACAGTACAATTCACGTGGTGTGAATATATGATTCGATGTCAAACACCACATAAAATCTTTCGGTCGAAGGCCATTGATGTAAACCTGCCGCCGGCAGTGAGAAACTTGCGATTGAGGCATGCAAGCTTCAGAGGACTAAAAGGGTTGTTTCTAAGTCAACTTCTTGGATAATGAGCCGATGTCAAGAAGAAGTGACCCATCATAGGAGGGCCTTGATGTATCCCACATCTACGACATGAAATGAAGCAAATTATTTTCTAGAGGTGAAAACGATCTGATGATACAAGTTTCAGGAATGGTGGTCATGAAAAATGGAGGGTGAAGGTATTGCAGTGGATGAGGGGCTAGCTAGATGGTCAATTCTCTAAATGACTTCTCTTGAACATATTGGCGACACTGGGATGGATTGGTAGCATTAACCCTAAAATATGGATGGTATGGAGGACCAATGGTGATATGACCAGCGAACAGAATAACCCAACCTGACTCAATCATGGTGATGGAGTGAAAGTGTCATGTTCAAGAGAAACTTGCTACCAATAAAATTCTTCAAGTTTTCTTCCCTTTTTCCCCAGTCATTACTGACTAGTACCTCTTTATTTTTGTCAATATTGAGGAGGATAATATATGCTTGTTCTATAATTTTCCCTTCGGGCAAACCTCTCACTATGTTTTAGCGAGCCTAGCGACGATGAAACTCGTTTCTCTCTGGGTGGACAAGTCTGTTGCTGTTTTTTTAACGAGTTTAACAACAAGGATAACTCGGTCCTATTCATGTTTAGAGTTTTTTAAAAGGGATGAAAAATGAAAATCCAACGGTACTTTTTTGTAGCATAATCACTTAAGTCAGAAAAAGTATAAAATAATATGTAAGGGATGATTTTTCGATCGCTTTAGTGAGCCGAAAAACAAGCGCTTGATCTTTTTGTGCGATAATCCCTCAGGTCCAAAAAGATTAAAATACAGGAGGGATGGCACTTTCCATTTCTTTAATGAGCTGGAAAGGCCAATAGCTCGACATTAATGATTCTAAAAAGAGTTTAAAAGACACTCGTTTTTTGAGGAACAAGTGGGGTTTTCAAGTAGTAACTGGTTCCAGGTAAGTTTGGAACTTCTCAAAACATGGCGGTGTGAAGAGGGTGGCTAACAGAACCACTCATCATAGCTATTCCTCAAAAGGGTAAACAATCAAGTGGAAGCATATGATCAGCCAATAGAATGGAGTTGATGGTAGAACACAACCAAACTTCAAAAGGTTGATAGCATGGAAATCACAGAGGTCATTTACTGAAGGCAGGTTTATTTTTTAATGAGCTTGAACCTTGCGTTAACATATGATCAGTAGCTGGTTTATTTGTTAACGAGCTTGAACCTTGTAGAAACATTTCTCATTAGCGGGTTTATTTTTTAATGAGCTTGAACCTTGCGGAAACATTGTTCATACAAGTTGTTAAAGATGTCTCTCATTGGTAGGTTCATTTTTTAGTGAGCTTGAACTCTACAATAACATGTGCTCATTGCCTTTTTATGTAGGCTAGAAACAACCAAACTACAAAGCTAGAAAACTAAAAAGCTAAGGAACTACTGAGGTTAGGTTGGATGGTTTTGTCTTTCATCAAAAGCCTTCCTTTGGTCTGTCTGGTGTACAAACGTTTCCAGAGCAACCGTCTAACCTAAGAAGTTAAAACTAAAAAGCTAAAAAATATAAAAAGCTAAGAAATGAAGTTGGTCACTTTTCGCTTGCATAAAAAGGTTTGCATGCCCCTAGGTATCGAGAAAAGGAGAGTCTCCAGGTAACCATATGAAAGTCACCGCGTTTAAGCAGGGTTGTTTTTGTCAGTGGTGTTACACAGTAATTTGTCACTGACTTCACTCCCAGTCCATCTACTGTGTCATGTGTCCAAGTCAAACATGCTCATGTTGAACAAATGCTCTCTAATCATGCCAATTGACCCACTTTTCCTAAGTTACCTGCCTCATCACAACTATGGGCTTAATAAACGCGCTGAAAGGTGCTCCTAAACAGTCCATCCGTGCTGCCAACGTGCAAGTACATTTAATTCCCGCAATGGTACAATTTCATACACCAGCGTGAGGCTACTTATTATATTCAGCGATGATCTGACTATCTGCATTGCTCACTTGTGATGTCAATGCTGTAGTTCAGTTATGTACCCACCATGACCCAGATTGGGTGAATTTGTTCCAACAGTCAGCCTTCTGGATGACTCTAGACATGGTTGTTGGCATAGATTGTGTCTCCCTTCCTTCCTTGGCATGGCAGTTCCATCAATTATGCTACCTTCCTTGGTGATAAGCTCTCTCTTCCCCCTTTCATGGAAACTCCTTCTCTTATTTAAGCACTCACTTTTGATATGATTAGCTAATAGTTGGTAGTTGGCAAATTCCTGGATTGAGCAGTGTTGTTAGTGCTTTTGATAGATAGCTGGTGTGAGTGTAATAAGTGTGAGAGTGTTGATAGCTTGGGGAAGGTTGTGAAGTTCCCTTGATTTCATGCAAAACTTGTGAGTGAGAGAGAGACCTTTGTATGTTGGGAGATCCATCTTCAAAGAGTGAATTCTTAAAGAACATGTTGGCTGGATCCCTCTGAGAAGGCTTGTGATGTTAAGACTCTGGTTGTAAGCTTGCTCTTATTTCATTATTAATGCAATCAATTATGTTTTCCTATGTCTTGTGTGTAATGTACTTGATAGCTCATGACTTCTTGAATTTGTGAGTAAATAGTTCATTGTTGTTTCCGGTTACGTGCTTTGTTGTATTTCCTTTGCTTTGTTTCAGGTTGATCACTCAGTGAGCAGAAGGAAGCAAAAGCTGGAGCAGTGCAACGGAACTCCATCGACCACTAGTTGAGGTAGGCCTCCAACTTTGACTGTTTAAGGAAATATATTGTTGATCTGTCCTTGTTTGTGACTAGACCCACTCTAGGGCTAGAGGGGTTGCCTCTGTTTGCAGAGGGAACACTTTCCTGCATCACAAATTGGCGACTCCACTGGGGAGTCTATCCTATGTTTTTCTCTTTACTCTTGTTTTGATTTTGAATTTGGTCTCTCTTTGTTTTTGGGGATTTATTAACAATATTTTGGGTCACTTGGATTGATCTGGGAGGTCCCTCTGTTGTCTGTTAGATTGGCTGGTTCTGGTTTGCGAGTTTTTGTTTCGTTTGCCATTGTTTTCTACATCATCGCGGAACATAGTCTAATAGTCGCGTTGACATCACGATCACTCTTTTGTAAAATCCTATGCGTCACTGAATAACGTCACACAGTCACGACGACTCCTGAAATTGGATCATCACGGAAAAGACGTGTACAGTCACAAATTAATCATGGAGATATGGGCTTGGAAAGTTCTGTGTGTGGATTTTCACCGGATGCTGCATGGTTGCCCCCACCATTAACAATTCAAATATTAACAATTCAAATCAAATACAGTGACAAAAGTACAATCGACTATCTAGAGGAGGAAGACTTTATGACACTCTTCTTTTAGACTCAAAATGACAATTACAACACTTTTGCATCAAAACGACAGTTCGATTAAGCTACTTTTCGACGAAGGATCATAAATGATGGACAAATACACAAAAAAATTTACTAATCCTAATTAATGGAGGCTGAACAATGTAAATGAAGGAGGCTTCAGCAACAAGATACTAATCATAAGGAGCAAAACAACTGAATAGAGCTGAAAACAAGGACGAACAACCCAAATTTCAAAGAGAGAAATAGTATTACTTAGTCATCGCACCTGTGCTTCTCAGAAATAGGTATACATATCACCTACTACACACTAGAGGTGTGATGCATACTGGTTTCTAGTTATAGATAGTACGATGAGCCAGGGAGTGAAACTAAGGTTGGTTTTTACCCAAATTTGTAGCTAAGTTCAGTTATTTAGGCTGAGCTACTATGAACAGTAAAGAACAAAGTACAGGGGAATGATAATAGGAGGTTAATGAGCTACCACAAGGGAATTTATAATGCTTGTAAGTCAGATGTTCAGTTCATAAACCAACCCAGAGATTGACTGAAGCAACAATCATCTACTTTGCAATTGCATAGCAAGAGCAGTTCGAAGGTTATCTGGCTAACTTCAGGCTCGGTCTGTAGTTTATAAAGCAAACAACAATAACAAACAAACAAACTATTCTCTCCCCATTGGAGTCTCCATTTTGCTTCCGAGAAAACTAGTGTCTTTTCAATCTGCTAGTCCCACTAAGATTGGTAGCTATCTTAGAAACAAACAATCAAAGCAATTTGCGATTTCCTTTATGTATGATAGATAAGAGAGAAGAAAAGGGGACTAACCTGGATCTTCTGCTTGATTCCTTGCTTGATTTCTCTCTCCCTTGATAGAGCTTGCAACTCCTCTCCTACTTGTCCCGCTTTAGAGAATACCTATTGAGACAAAGTAACAAAACACCATCGAAGCATCTTGATCTATAATATCATAAACGATGCAAAATTAGAAATACATTGAACATAAAATTGCATTCATAAATAACAAGATTCACAAATACACAATTGCATGGAGGAAAAATCAAAGAACTTTATTAATAATAGAAGAGAGGAATACAACCCAGCTGTCTGATACAGCATCATCCTCCCAACATCAAAGCCCTCTTCACCTCATGAAAAGTAAGATCACCCAACAATACAATGTTCCTTATAAAAGATAAACCAACAACACTTCCTTACAAATTACAAAATTCTAGCCCCCTAGGTCTCTCAGATGAGGGATCCATTTATAGATGTCTTGCAAGGGTGTGATTCAAATCTAGGTTTTTGATTAGTGTCATTCCACTAATAGTTCTTGGTTCCACTTGGAGATTTCATTGATCTCTTACTCATCCCTGGGCGAATTCAGAGAGGCAAGTGTCATAGGTGAAGTTTCTTGAAGATTCCATGAGTATCCACTTAGAAAAATGTCTCAGCCATTTTTCCATTCTCGCTCATCACACCCTATAGAAGGCCTCTTTAGTATGCATCACACCTGGCTAGTGTAGGAGCCAGTATGCATCACACCTTGATAGTGGATCAATCAGTATTGTCCAGTTTTGGCCAGTTCTAAGTGGTTTTTCAGGTGGAACTTTTGGGAAATGATGTTATTAGTTGACCATGATCCTTTAGGGTATGAAACAATACTTTTAGGGGTTAAAGAGCCCTTGGTTTATTGACATATGTGACTGAGGTTGAAGTGCCTAAATATGTCTATAATAGGTAGACGTTGTGCGACATAAGGAAGCGGTTTGAAGGTGCACGTAGAACCTCGGATCAATGAGGCATTTGTCATTATAGCCTTAATCGAAGCCAAGCTCATGCAGATGTAGGGAACACAGGAGTAGATACAAGGAAGCAGTTCAGATACATCAATCTCTGAATAGCGCGTTCAAGAGATATAGTAGGCAGCTGCTCGGTGCACTGCCAATATTGCAGCAGTTCGAACAGAGTTGGGAGGTCTCCACATGAAGATCTTCGCACCAACAGAGTGACTTGAGGGTGAGTTGCAATGTTTGTTTTGGGGGCTTGTTGGGCACGAGATCCCCCAAGGGAAGTTTTGGGGCTTAAGACCCAAATTTTGACTAAATCCGATGTAAAGACTCCATGTTTTGTGGGTGCAGAGTGTGAGCTTGTAAATGAGTCATAGGGTTGTTCTCCCTCATATTTGTAATGTAATGTCAACTTTAGAGATCTACCCATGGTCCATGGACCATGGGATTGTATTAATAGAGCGAGGCTCTACGTTGTAAATCAGTTATAGAAGTGGAAGAAATAGATGGAGAATTAAGTCTTATCTAAGTGTAAAGTCGAGTTTTTGGGTTGTAGAGTAGTAGAAGGCTCTATAGCTGAGTGCACAGACGCCTAGTAGTTTGCTGCTGAGTGTGAGAACCCCTGCAACTAAGTGCATAGGGCAAGTCGAGTCTGTAACCGTTGGAGAAGTAATAAAAAGAAGTTTCATATCATTTATGTGTATCTCTTTCTTGTTTTGTGCATTGAATGTATTGGGTATAAATTGCATTTCTACTGTTTATAGGATGCGTGAACTTATATGATTATCTTGATTGAGTGAATATAAAATAAGGTATCTATTTACGTGAAGGTAACTAACAGTTATAAGAAGATAAGTAAGATCTGTGGTGTAACTTGGGGAAATAGCGTAGATCGTTGCTTTAGCAGTGCAAAAGCACTCCAGCCCCTGTGTAGGGCTACATTAAGGTGATTATAATAGATTGCGAAGGCCTCATAGGTCAGGATAGTGCGAAGTGACCTACGCAAAGGTATTCACAGTTGGAATAAACCAACCCCTCAAACATCTCAAGGGTGTAGAAACCTAGTTCTAGCATTCCCCCATACTACTTTGGCTAAGACATTAGTTCACAATTTGCAGACTATTGCCAAAAGGGCCAGTAGTGTATGGATTTGTTTAGCTAATTAACTTCGAACCTTGGTCAGGTAGGGATTTGTTTGGTTAATTAACTTTGAACCTAGGTCAGGTCCCCTTAAGCCAACAAATGGAATGAACTGTCATACCGAACCATGGACGATGTTATATTCGCCATGCTTGATTCATGGCCATCAGAGTGGCGGACTCCAGCCATCTTCACAACGGAAACAGAAAAGTCTTCTGCACAATAGAAGAAGCAGGAGGCAAAACTTTCGATGGTGTAGCTGCCAGAGAAGACAAGAAAAGAGGCAGCAACAGTAAAGGCACAGGAGGTGCGGGATGCCACAAAGGCAGCAACAGAATAGTAGAAGGCAGCTGCAAAATAGCAACAGGTAGCAGAGAAAGAGCGTGAGGGCCATAAGTCATTGTCACTCAAGAAAGATCTCGAGACAGAGGAAGGTTGAACACACCCAGAAAAAACATCTACATAGTTGAAGTGCTAGTGCCGAAGAGTGCAGGTGGGGCTACGAAAGAAGTCGAAATCTTCTAAGACTTCTTTCGACCTGATCACCCTCATCGAAGGAGATCTCCATGATATAGGGGAGACGGTGCAGGACATCACTGCGGAGGCCCTCCAATAGCTCGTGGAGGAGAATCAAGTTGTGTTAGGGGCCCTCTAGGCACAGATACAAGAGTTGTAGGTGCACACTCCTCAGGCTAGTACTCTCTCGACAAACCCTGTAGTAGGAATGGCCATGGCTAAGGAAATGTTGTGCGCCCACATAACCAACACCATAGCGCTACCAGAGGGGGCACTAGTTAAAAAGAATGAGGTCAACAGGCCTATGGCCAGTGCATTAAAGGGAGTAGGGATCATCATGGCTACGCTCCTTCGAGAGACACTCTATGTCCTTGATGAGCCCCAATTTTGGTACAATTTGGGCTCATTTTGGCCTATTTTACTTGCTCAACCATTCATCTTTATTTTCTTATGCATGCATTTCTTAGTTTATTCATGTTGTTTGTAGGAGGAAGGTTAG
>APFE030696443.1:245485-261905 GCA_000404065.3 Pinus taeda | reverse complement strand
TCCATCTTCTTAAATCATTTAGATTCTAAGTGGCCATCTCTATTACAAAAGTGACAATGTCTATCGGTCTTCTTCCCTTTGTTTTTATTTGCCTTATCATTCTGGTGAAATGATTTTTCATTTTGCGGCTGAAATTGCTTAGGATCCTTGTTTGGTTTAGGACCATTATTTTTACGATACGACTTCTTAGGATTCTTTGAATTTGGTTGCTGCTGGGCAGTTAATGCTTTCTTAGAAGAGTTTCAAAGATTAAGAAGACCAAGGTGTAAGAGTTTTTCTTGTTCTCTTATTAAAGAATCATAAAAAGAATCAAAGGAAGGGGGCTTGTAGTCGTGTCCTTGAGAAATGAAGACTTCTCTTGTAGAATGGAAGGTGGAAACAAACAAAGAGTAGGCTGGTCCCAACTTAGTAAGAATGGAATAGATAAGGTTACTATCTTCTTTCTTAACCTTAACACCTTCCAAGAGAAATCTAAGGGTCTTGAATTTAGACAAAAAATCTTCAATGCAAGAAACATTATTGGCGTCCAATGTAAGCAACTCATTTTCATGTTGATGGGCTCTAAGTTCATTTTTGATTCCAAAAACTTTAGTAAGATGCTGCATTTCTTTATCAGGAGTACCAAGTTCTACAATATGGAATCTAAGATCTGGAGAAATAGACATCCCTATCAACCCACGTGCTTGATCTTGCCTATTTTTCCATTTAGTTGCTTTATCTTCATCTTTCAGTTTGGTTTCTTGGCCTGAGGCTATTCTGTAAAGACCTTTACTTCTAAGTAAATCCACAATGTAGGACCACCATTGGAAGTAGTTGGTGTTGCCAAGAATAACTTGGCACGGACTTTCCATTTTAACAGAAACTAAAGCTATATATGTTGAAACTAAGTGTTCCAATGGAAAGATCTCGAAAAATTAGGCTGGTTAACAAAAAACGGCTTCCGGATGAAGAAGTTATGGCATTTTGAAAAAAAGTTGATGAAGGCGCCGACAAAGTGCGGAAATGTGCGGAAATGAAAAAAACGCCCCTTTTTCAACAAAAAGGAGATTTGAACCCAAGACCTCTACTCTCATAAATTAGCTTTGAACCAAGTGAGCTATACAAAAAGTTTTAGAGAGAGAGGGGGGGGGGGGGCTTTGTTTCTTTGTGTCCTAAGCTTGGATTGCGTGCTTGCTTGAAGAAAAGCCTTTTTCTTCCTACAAAACAAAAACACAAAACCCAACACGGACATACAAAAAAAACAAGCCTTATGGCTTAAAGTTAGCTTTACCTGGAAACTAAATATTTTCCTCAATGTTTCTGATTTTCCGAGATCACACTAAGGCGCAATGAAAAGAGCATACGCATGAGAAAAATCCTTCCTTTTTGTTTCTGATTTGCCCAGATCGCACTGAGTCATAGGGCAAAGAGCATACGCAGAAATGAAAGATATAGATCCGGTAATAAAAAAGAGCCAAATAAATCGAAACCGAAATAAACAGAGAGAAAATAACTGTACACTGCAAATAAACACTGTATACCTCCAGATCTTAAAAATGACGCAGCTAGGGCTACCGGAAACCTTTTCGCGTGACTCCATCAACATAGCCTCAAAAGAGAATGACGACATGCCCCACGTGTGGTACAAGTGCTTCCAGATGCCACCTTGGCTAAATATTTGAGTTGCTTTGGCTTATAAAAGTCACCTACTTTCCACTTCTTCCTTGTCTACTTCATCAATTAGATTCAAATTATGTTGCTTGCAAATCCACATGGAAAGCCCTTTTGCCCCATAACTAGGTCCATTGTTGTAACTAGACTTCTATGAGGGAATTATGGTTGTTGTGAAGGAGAAGTGGTTCATCTAGGCATATAGAATCAAATGGAAACCTTTTTTTAGCTCAAAACTTGTAGCATGATGCCTTGGGAGATGAAAATGCATTGGGAACTATGATACTATTAGGATGCAAAGCCAAGGCCAAAGAAGACTGAAAAATACATACGATACATGACACATTTGAGGTAGGGGGTGCACAAGGATTAGAAGGGATAATGACAGGGAAAATTACAAATAGTGATCACCCTTATAAGGCTTTATTAATGCAAATGCTCCCTTAAACCATGATTCTTAGCAATTCTTATTCCATGATTCCCACATGCCATCCCAAGATATAAGAATATCCATAAAGGCAGGGATTTACCACCCACCATGGGGATTTCAACAATTCCATAGTGGAAAACATATCATGAAACAAACAATACCAAGATAGCGATGGTCGTCCACACCAATGAGGATCTAATAGTCACTTTCACAAGATAATGCACATCCACATGGCTTTGCAAGGCTATAAGGCACATCCTTTGGCCCGCTCATATGGCATGACCAAAACTTTTTGGAGTACCCCTGGTAAAAGAGGAGTAACAGGAGGGAAAGGGAGAGTGGGAGGAGGGAGAGGATGAGAGAGAGAGTGGAGGTGGAGAGAGAGGGAGGGAGGGTCTAATGAATAATTTTTTTTCATACAAACTATTTCCTCTAATTTTTCCACTCTAAAAGTAGTGAGATATATGACAAATTATCTAATGATCCATTCTAGATCATATGAGTTAGATCCAAGATTTAACAATTGTAGAGTAGGGAAAGTGTTTTTTGCTCGTCTTCTATGCATATTGGTGTTATGCCTCTTTCTCTTTCTCATCCACTCAATTTTAGACAGTCCTTCAAGAAGTGAAACTTATGATTTTTTCTCTTTTCTTTTAAGACCTAGTTTGTCTATTGCTTACTTACCTTAAAAGTGTAAAACTCAATTTCTTGTTCTCTTTCCCTAGCATATGAATTTACTAGTGAGGGTCAAATAATACACATCATACAAAAAATATTATCAATTCTCAACCACAACATCAAATTAAGAAGATTCTACTAAAAGATAAGAACTCAATGAAAAAAAAAAAAAACTAACATGATTACATCAACATACTCAAATCCCATTTCATTCCAAATCACCAATTCAAAATAGTTACAATGCAATTAATTCTTTTACAGAAAAAAATGAAACAATGATACAAAAGTTAGCATAAATAATTATTTATAGAATAACCATGCTTTAAAACTAATAGTTTCAAATGCAACAAAACAAGATAAATCCAAAAATGATATTCATATCACCAATAAAGCTAAAAATTGCTTCACCAATATTATAACATCTTTTGCCACTCATGTTCATCAGATGCTCTTAATTGGCATGGGTAGATCCCTTTTCCCTTCCAAACCTACCCTCGTCTTAAAAAAACAAATTCAAAATATATACGCACTCTTCCCATAGTAAAATTGTGTATATAAGTAGGTATTATCAAAGCTTCCCACATACAACTTTTCAAAATTAGAAAAATATATAAAATACCTATTTTCTGAGCAAGGTTTGTGGGTTAGACTAAAAACTCACCTACAAGAACCTATGAACTAACTGAACTAATTGGTTTTTCGTGGTATAAATACACCCCATGGGTCGGCCTAATAAGCATCCTAATGATTAGCATATTTACTCTGCCCAATTATCCCCTGATCATCCCATGCTCTCTGCACTTTCCTGTCTCCAATAAACTCTTGTTTCCATGCATAGATGTTGCCCCATTTATCTCGTGTCATACCACTTTTGTTGGAGAGGAGGTCTTTATTGGGCTGGGTAGGAAAGATCCAGAGGAAGGTTTCATCAGCACCAATAGCTAGGATCAGGTTGTAGCTTGATCATCTCTTGTTGTTATCATTTTAATAAAGAAACTCGTGTTCCATTTCAGTTTGCTTGTTTATCTTTATGAATGTGGATTTGTAATGGATATTCTTATTACCTAACTTATTTATATGCATATGTACTTTAAGTTTTGCAATCAATTACTGTCTTGTTATCCATCTAGCAGGTCTGCAGACTACAATTTTAGGAAAAAAAAGTTGGGCTTGGACCCTGAAAGATCGTCAACAAACATAAAACCTACGAGTATGCCTTCTTTACCTACCTTCATTAATTTAAATTATGTATATTTGGTTAAATATTCTTTTTTAAATTGTGTGTATATGCTATTGGAGCTTTCAACCCTAAGGAATATTTCCTGCAAACCACCGCTCATCAAAATCTTCCCACCAAATTTCCTATTCTACATCTTCTCATGTTTTCTTACTTAATATGCTCTTTTATCCTTTAAAATAGATCATATTACTCGAAGTTTAAGTAACACTTTAATTTACAATGATATTGAAATATGAACTTAGATGGTCTCGATAGTTAAAGGAAAAGGTTGACAACCTTGTGAGACACTCAAAATTCTTTCGAAAGTCAAAACTAGTTTGATTTTTAAATACGTCAACGTGCTTCAATATTTTATTAAAAATAAAAGGTGGTAAAAATATTCAAAATTATTGAGAAAATATTTATGATATTTAAAGAATGAGTATATATAAATGGATATTAGTAATTTAGATTTATAATGTTTTATTGATTCATCATGTGGTTCTGTTTTATTGCGGTAACATTAAAAATAAGAATACATTAAAAATAGTAATACACTAAAAATAATAATTAATAATTCTAATGCATATTGTTATAGAGGACTTGTTTATGAAAAGTAGTTGGTGTGTGGTAATAATTCATATAAGAAAAGGTTAAATATCTTTGATCCACATGAATCATTTTTGAGATATAAGAATTTTTTTTAATATAATATAGAAGGTATATTTATTATGAATTTTTTTTCAAATTTAGGTTTTAAGAAATAAATTTTCTATATATGTTTTTAAGGAATATGGTAGTTTGTTTTTATGAAATAAAATGCAATGATATTTTAAGGTCCATGAGACTAAAAATAGTCTATAAAACCATTAGTTCTATGTTTTTCACTCTTTGCAAGTCAATCGTTTTTTGATTCAAATTGATGATGAGCTGGCCCAATCTACCAGCAATCCCCTCGCTAAAAAGACAATGTCAAGAAATTGATGCTAACATGTTCTCATATTTTTCTCTGATGTCTTTGAATGCATCACATTCCACAATGAAATGTTTTTCTAATTCCATAGCCCCAGACGTGCAAAATCTACACACTCGTTCTTCCCAAGCTTCTTTAGTCCTTTTCCACCATCTTGTTTCACACTGAAGTTGATGTGCGTTGGTCCTTAATTGAGCAATAAGAACCTTTGCTCTCTACGAAATGTTATCTCCAATGAACTCTTTTTGTTGTAGATCACACGTAGGGTTGAATTCCTCAATGTAATATTTTTTCTTTCTACCCAACTCTATTCCCCATATCTTTTTATGAAACTTCTCTAGAACAAAATCCTTTAGCTCCTTACTATTTGTGGGACAGGCATTGAGGTAGATATTCCATTTTTGCATCCATGTGTAGTTTTGTTTCATCCATGTTTTCTTTCTTTCAC
The DNA here is from genome assembly GCA_000404065.3 of Pinus taeda. NCBI lineage: Eukaryota > Viridiplantae > Streptophyta > Pinopsida > Pinales > Pinaceae > Pinus > Pinus taeda. Next base: position 256,507 of record APFE030696443.1, on the reverse strand, counting down.
TCATGCCTTCATTGAAGATAACATTAGGCCATCTACCTACTCTCATTTGTTCAATACTTTTTAGATATCTTATGAGCCGCACCATAATAATTGCTTCAATGGGAGTTGCTCTTGTTTCACTCAACATTATCTCATAAGGTACTGAACTTTTTATTTTGAACTTGCTCATGATCAAGCGTTTTTGAATTTTCTCAATTTGTTTCAATTTTGAGACGGGAATGTTACTATCCCACAATTCACACCCATATAGCATCACTAGACAAACTTTTTTGAATTGTATTATATAGATATTTATATTGTGAAATAGTTGGAATTTGGTGTATTTATTTGTTTGGATTCATTTTTATTATGAATTTATAAGTATCAAGAGAGATCAAATTTTTTGAAGTACAAACTTTTTTTAAAATGAAAGGAGATTTGATCCCTCTTTATGCTTGGTAGGTTTGAATTTAAGATAAATCTAGATTGGTTTATAGTTTTATCTATTTATTATAAATAGAGTTAGGTTTTATGTTTAGTTTTAATTACTATAAATTTTTAAGTCTAATTGTTTCTAGTTATTTCTACAGTTTTATGTTTGCTTCCATTAATTGTTAATTTGCAACATTTGTTTACCGAGTCCTATTATTGTAAATTTGCAAATCTATTTGTTTCTAACTATTAGCGTGGTTTTTATTGTTTGCTTTCAACCATTTTTAATTTCAAACCCTGGTTATTATTAATTTACAAGTTAAAATTCTTTCTAAAATATTAGTAATAATTTAATTGTTTTTAAAAACAATATAATTTTTTCATAACATTAAACCATTACAAAAAAATCTCAAATTTGATACTTTGCATTAGAACAATATAAATTAAATATATATATATAATATAATATAAATAAAAAATTCCAATCCACATAAATATCTAAATTTAAAATATTTTAAAATATTTCTTATAGTCACTATTGAGAAGAAATTCAAAAAAAAAACTTATAAATAAAACTCTAAAACAATATAATACCATATACTATCAAGAATTTACTCTTTACGAAAAGATAAAATTTGACTTTACATTCAATATATTTACATATGTTATAAGAATAATATGATGTTGAAATTAATAAATTTGTGTATACAGATAAATAAAAAATAAAAAATAAAATAAAATAAAAATAAAAATATTTAATTTATATTTATTTTAGATTTAAAAAATGGAATTTCATTTTATAGGTCAAAGTAAAACTTGTGATTTACTAGTTTAATTAGTTTATTTTTCAAATTTTTAGCAATTATATTATATAATATTATATAATATATATATGAATGAATGAATAATTTCAATTGAGAAAATAATTAATTTAAAATGTTGAATGTATATAACCTACTTAAATGATACTAAACATAATACTTTGCTAAAACCAAAAAATAGAGGTGGAATTATTTTGATAACTCTACACAAGCATTTAGTTTAGAAGTTCATAAAAATGGCCATCATATTTTCAAAAGTTGGAAACTTAATTGGTTAATTCCATATACCTATCTTATTATTTCACCCATATACCCATCGATCGTATGGTTTGAGACTGTGATATGATTACCATAAACATTTAGAATACAAAAGAAGAAGAAGAAAGAGTATTGAAAGCAAAAGAGAAATGCAAAAAACATAACTTTGAATTAGAACGTTCGTTTGATGTTTTGGCTTACCTTTAACAATAATAATTGAAGTCTAAGCACAATAGATTTGGAATTTTGGTAATCTCTTGTTATGGGTATTGCAAGCTCTAAGTTGATTTATACGTTTCCCTACATAAAACTTCATGCTACAACTTACCTTTACCAATAATTGTTGGAGCCTATTAAGAAAACACACTACAAGAGAAGGAAAATATGTTCCCTATCACAGATTCTAGAGTCATCCATGAACATCTAGATCAAAGGCTTGGTTATTTTTATGTGTGGCATTGAAGTTTTATGTCTTTAAATAGGTTACATTAGAGAGGAATATCATGGGAAAAAACATGGATCGTCAAAAAAAATGTCTACATAGCACAAAAAATGGCAACAATAAACTGACTATTTTACCTCAATTTGACTATTTTACTTCAGATTGCAAACTTATGTGATTCATATTGATTTTTCAAGAGAATTCTTCTAGTAAATCATAATCAATTTTTTTGGTCGGTGCCTTTCGAACCACTAAGTGTGGTTCATCATCAGGAGTCAGATGAATGTCTTTATCCAACCATGTAAATATATAGTGTAGAGATGCAAAACAAACGTTAAGAAAAAAATAATAAAATATTTAATATGAACATTAAACAACAAAAAATTATCTACATTGAAAAAGAAAAATAAATTGGAACGTTAAGTTCTCACATTTAATTATCAAAAGTCATGGAGAAATAATAATAATAATTTTTATTATTCAAAACACTTTTATAAAAATTTAACAATATTTTTTAAAAGAATGTTATTAAAGATAATATTATTATAATAATAAAATCAAAGAAATGTGCCTATTTTTAAGCTTAGAGAAAGATCGGGCTCTGATGGCAGCTTCCCTAGCGCGCCCACATCCTGACATGGGGTAGGGCCTCTGCAGTGCAGTTGGTACACGCCTCCAGTAGACTAGGTCTGTTCCCAACAAGCGCTTGGCTCCATACCGTTATGCTCCTCTCGTTCGATACGCGCCTACCTTACTCCCCGCGACCGTAACTGAAACCCTACCATTCATTGGATTTTCGTTGTTGTTTGGTCCCCTCCTGTGATGGTTACTCCAGAAAACAGTGGCAGCTGGCGTAACCCCTGGGGAAACAATGGAGACCGACCTAATCAACTACTCTGAGGATCCCCTCAAAGGCATATCCATTTTCGGCAAGCAGTCCAGCTCCAAGGCTTACTTCCCATTTAGCAGAGAATTAACTGAGATGATCGCTCTACTTCCGCCACTCACGGGTCCAACCAGTGCAGTCATCAATCTGCCTGAAGTGTCGTCCTCTTGGCTGCCCTCTGACGTTCCTCCCTTGGCGTCGATCCCCCATCATTTTGTAACCAGGAACTTTGGCCCTAATTCAGCGGCTAGTTCTTTCGGCCTCTCTTCACTCCAAACTTCTGTCGCCTCACATTATCCCTCACAGTCTCTGCAGGGACTGACTATGCCCCTTCTTACTCCCATTATCCCGACCTCAACTCTTGTTACCCCTCTGGCTACTACTCGAACGCCCCCCCCCCCCTCCTGGATGCCTTCCCTATTGGCCCTGACCCAACACCCACAAACCCTAACCCTAACCCTACTAACCCTAATTTTGATGAAGCTCAAGGGTGTGCAGAGGTGGCAGAGCCAAGACCTGGAAAGAGGTTGAGGTGCATTAAACCCAAGGCACAAGAGGTTTTTATCGACTGGGAGGAGGACTTCCAATGGCAAGATACCATGGACATGGCGGCGGCAGTCCTGGTGGGTAGAGTTAGGGGACATAATTACTCCGCAGTAAGACTAAAGAAATGGGTCGCAAAAATCTGGGGCCAACATATGGTTGATCTGCCTTTCATACAGACCTTTGTCCGTGGTTGGTTTTCTCTACGTTTTGTGCGAATTGGGTATTATCCTCCTTCTAGCATATTGAGCAGGCCCTAATAATGCTAAGGAGGTGGAGTTCGATATTTGACCCAGACAGAGAACAACTTGGGGTTGGGCCACTTTGGGTCCGTTTTCCTTTTCTGCCACTCCATTTATGGACTGAGGATATCTTCAGGAGAATTGGGAAGTCCTTGGGAACCTATCTAGATTATGATAGATCATGCCTCTCCACTGGGGTTATGGTCTATGCACAGATTCTGGTACACTTGGACATCAGAGGAGGGTTGCAAGAGCAAGTCACCTTGAGTTGGAGTAATTACAATCGTACCCAAATCCTTGACTATGAGGGAATCCCCTTCCGGTGTAGAAGATGCCACAGAGTTGGACACCTCTACAAAGATTGCCCACTTCTAGCGAAATTGAAGACTGCAAACAAGCGGAAGTCATCTCCCTCATTGAAAGCTCAGACACAGGTGGATCACTCGGATGAGGCAGAGCAAATAGACACTGATGCAACTAGATCTAGGATGATCTCGACAACACCGAAGAAGTGCGGGAAAACACCTCTCGGCCTCCTTCACCTCCATTGACCAGGTCTAAGGCAGCCGCTGGAATCGCGCTATCTTCGGGTATGTTAATTCCTAACCCTTGCTCTGCATCAATTACTAGCTCTTCTGCATATAATGAAATAGCTATGGGACATCAATAGAACCCTGTTACCTCGCAATCCCGCCTCAATCACCTTGAATATCCCCTGATTCCTCATCCACCTGCTATATCTTGTACCCCCACCTTCCTTTCCAGTGGAGGCGCCATTTGATTTAAAACCTAGAACTAATCCCATCCCCCATTGATACCACCTTCGCTCACTTTCTCAGTTCTGGGTTCTAGATGCTATTGGCATTGGACTAGTCCCTTCCCCCACCTCTCCAAAGCTCCCTCTAGGTAGACCATCCTCCCTGTCAAAAGCTAAATAGCAGGCAAGGATGGAGGTTGCCACGGGCAAACAACTTACTCTTGACAGGGTCCTTAGAGCACATAATCCCCTAGAGTCGTCTCCACCATGAAGGTCCTCTCCTTCAATTGCAGAGGGATCGCTAGTCCCGAGAAAAAACTAGCATTGCGAAGGCTTCTCCAGAATGAGCTGACCAATATTGTCTTCCTACAAGAAACCCTGGGTGTTGTTGATGCCATTTCCCCTCTCCTGGAATCCATGCTTCCAGGATGGCATTTTCAAGCCATAGATGTAAATGGCCGCTCTGGTGGCATTTCCGTAGGGTATAATCCTCGCTCGATAAAGCTGATAAGCACTTGGGGTGGCATTGGATTCATAGGGGCGGACACCTTCTCTACCAATCTAGGAACTGAAATCAGACTGTTGAATGTCTATGGGCCCTGCCACCACTGGGAGGATTTCTGGGAGCATCTTCTGACATCCAATATCTTGCAACCAGAAAATATCATTCTGGGTGGAGACCTTAAATTCTCTCTTGGATTTTCTGATTCATGGGAGAACCATGCCCAAGTTGATCCTCTATCAGCCTTCTTTGAGCAACTCCTTGAAACCCATAGTCTCATTGACATCCCAGCTACAAAGTTAGTCCTGACTTGGAGGAATAAAAGATGTGGGGAGGACAGTCTTTCCAGGAGGCTTGATCACTTCCTCATCAAGGAGCGATTCCTGGAGCGAGGATATACTTACCGCCAGTGGGTTGGCTCGGGTGGCTTATTAGACCACTTGTCGATAGACCTTGATATACGGGGAGATATAAGAAGCCACGAGCCAAATTCAACTCCTCCTATTTGAAGGATAATTCCTATATCCGCCTTGTCTCAGACTTTTGGAAGGCCCACTAACCTATTGTCGAAAGGAACATCACTGATGGGTTCATCGATAACCTAAAGGAACTAAAGAAACTATCAAAGATTTGGGCTCATAACAAGAGGATACAAGAAGAACAAAAATTAAGAAACATTGAATTAGAAATTGCTGATATGGAGGATGAAAGTGAGGGTCTCTTCCCATAAAATAATCATAGGGATAAGCTCACAGCCTTAATAACCAAGCAGGGGAACATCCTTAAGGAAAGGGAGGAAACTTGGAGATTGAGAAGCAGAGCAATATGGCTAAAGGAGGGAGATGGCAACTCAAAATTCTTCCATAAATTTGAAAATGGAAGAAAGGAAATCAACACTATCTGGAAACTGACAAATGAGCAGGGAATTGAGGTGGACACCTACCCTCACTTGGCCACTCTCGCCACCTCACATTTCAAACAGGTCTATTAGGCTCCTCCTAATGCCACCTTAGTAGAGGTTATAAGGGTAGCACAACTTTTCCCTCGGTTTATTGATCAGGAGGATGTTATGGATATGAATAGAGAAGTCACTCTAGGGGAACTAGAGGCCACCTTGAAATGGTTTAAGAGAGATAAGAGCCCCGGTCCAAATGAGTGTCGGTGGAGTTTTAATTCACTTTTTTTGATATCCTAGGACAAGATTTACTCAAGGTCATCAAGGAATGTAGGATATCTAGAAGAATGCATGGGGCCATCAACTCCACTTTCATCGCTTTCATCCCCAAATCAGGAAATCCATTAACTTTCAATGATTTATGGCCCATTTCCCAGTGTAATTGCATATACAAAATCATCTCCAAAATCATTGCTAATCGCCTCCGCCCCATCCTTTCCACCCACATCTCCTCAGAACAATTTGCCTTCCTACAAGATTTTCAGATTCATGAAGCTATAGGAATGGCCCAGGAAGTATTGCACTCAATACAGACAAAGAAGATCAAAGGTATAATTCTCAAAGCTGATCTATCTAAGGCATTTGACCAGGTAAGCTGGTTATATATCATAATGCTCCTAACACATTTAGGATTTCCTGTGAGAGTTATAAAATGGATAATGTGATGCATCACTAATATATCCTTTAGTGTCCTGATAAATGGTTTTGCTTCTCTTTTCTTCCACTCTGAAAGAGGACTCAAGCAAGGATGTCCATTATCACCCCTACTCTTCCTACTGGTTATGGAAGGGCTCAGCAGATTGCTTAAGGATATGCACCTCAGAGGCAGGCTCTCGGGCATTAGGATCACATATAGATGCACGATAACACACCTCCTCTTTGTGGATGATGTGTTAATCTTCCTTAATGGGGGATTAGGAAATCTGACTACTATACAACACTCTATCAACCTTTTCAAAACTGCAACTAGCATGACTATTAATAACTCAAAATCCACCATTACTATATCTGACTTCTCCCCACATGAGATCCAGTTCGCACTTCAAAGGTTTCCTTTCACCCTGTTGTAGCTGGAAGAAGGCCTCCGATATCTGGGATAAAGGTTGAAGCTGCTCGACTACAAAATAGCTGACTGGACATAGTTGATCTCTAAGATAGAAAGGAGACTTAATATATGGTATCACAAGTATATTTCCAGAGTCAGGAGACTAATGCTTATCAAAGCTATTCATGAGGCCACCCCGGCATACTGGATTTCACTAACTTGGATCCCAAGGGGCATCCTTTCAAGAATACAAAATATCTACCGCAGATTCCTGTGGAAAGGTAAACAAATAGGGAGGATCTTTGCATGGGAAAAATGGCATCTGTTGTACATTCCTAAGAAATGGGGAGGTTGGGGCATTAAAAAACTGGAAGATTTCTCCACAGCACTAACAGCTAAGCTAGGATGGAAATTAATCACCTCTAGCAGTCTCTAGACCAAAGTAGCCTCCTCAAAATACATTGATCCATTAAGGTTGATGGATTGGCTTAGGCAAACAAGCCGAAACAAATCAGGGATCTCAAACATTTGGAAAGCGATACTAAAATCATTATCACTAATCCGTGACAGACTTACATGGAGAATTTATGATGGGACATTTGTTTGTATTGGCCTTGACCCTTGGATAGGATGCGGGAATGCACATTTATTACCAGAAGGACTAATCTAACACCTCAAAGAGATTGGAATCACCCACATCTGTCACATTGCTGACCAAGAAAGATCTACCTTCCTACACCAAGCTTGGAAATCTACCCACAGCATGCACTTACCTCATCATTGGCACCATCTCTGGAGGGCATACACAACAACTCTTACTGAGTCTCACATCCGAATACTAGAAGGGGAGGATGAGATTATATGGTCAATAGCAAAAAATGATCATTACTCTCCCAAAAAGGGATATCTACACCTTGCCAATAGACATAGACCACAACATATTGATATATGGTGGAAAGGAATGTGGAAGCTCAAAGCCCCCCCAGAACAAGATTTCTCATGTGGTCAACCCTGAAAAACAAAGCCTCGACCAAAGACAACCTGATCAAAAGGGCTCAACATGGGCCATTTTGGTGTTGCCTATGTAAAGACAACTCAGAAACAGTGGATCACCTATTTCTCTCTTGCCCCATCACCACTGACCTCTGGAATTCTACGCTCTCACACACCCCTATAGCCTACTCATGGAGTGGTCAAGCTATCAGGGAGGTTTGGGCCAATTGGTGGACAACAGTATCCCCACCGAAAGTAAGGAACCTCCCCCTCCTCATTAGCTGGGAAATTGGGATTGCCAGGAACCGCATCATCTTTCTGGACACCGCCCCCCATTGGCCCTCCATCACTGCCCGAATCCTTTCCGACTACAGTAATATACCTGACGATGATGATAATGCTCCACCCAGACATATCATCCCTGAATCCATTGATCACTCCTAGCCTTGGGCTTATTTTGACGGATCAGTGCAAGAGGTAGGATGTTGGGGGAGTATTGTACTATACTTAACTAACTCCCATTACTATCACATACAAATGGGACTTGGAGGAGGCACAAACAACTATGTATAAGTCATCACAACCAAACATCTCATTCAATTTGCTATTGAAAAAAACTGCAAGAATCTACAAGTGTTTGGTGACTCAAAAATTGTTTGCAATTGGATAAATAAAACAACAACATGTCATGCTTACACTTTGCGACACATTTTGGATGAGGTTCACAGATATATATCATATTTTGACAGTTTTTCATGTCATCATATTTACAGGGAACGAAACTCACTCGTTGAACAAATTTCCAAAGAGGCAGGAATTTGGACACGTAACATCTGGATGATATAGGAACAAAGAGAAGGGAAGCACTACCAGTATTACGACTGCCCCTAAATGGACCATGCTGCACAGGCTCACCAGGAGCCTGATATCATTTGATATGCGACCTGTTTCTCTGTTTATATTTATTTTTCTTATACATATTCAGTTTCATGTTACAAGAAATACTCTTTGCGTACTGCTTTTATTTTTTGACAGGCTTACAACGTATAAAAACTGCATATGCACACAACATCTACAACATGTAATTTTCCTTCATATTAATGAAACTTATGATTTTTCCAAGGGGAAAAAAATAAAATCAAAAATCAATTATAATTAATTAATTAATAAAATAAAAGTAAATAAAAAAATATTAACCACAAAATTAAAAACATAGAAAAAAATATAAATAAGAAAAATAAATTAAATACATAAGTCGATAAACAAAATACTTAAACATGTAATAATAATAATATATTAACTAATAACCTATAACCAAAATAATAATAATAATAAAGAAGGGGAAGGAACATAACAAAAAAAGGAAGGAGAAAAGGGACGAATAAAATTAGGGAAAACGAGACGGGATCCAACAACTGTTAATTTTCCACCCATCATCCTTATTTAGCGTATTAGACATTTTTTCGATTTCAATGGCCTCCCTAAACTTTGGTGATGGAAATGATCAATTCTTGCGATGACCTGAGGCTCTTCCAAACAAATGTGGTATTTTTCCTTCCCAACATGTTCAACCAAGGCTAAGGAGCATGTCCTACAGTGCCTAATATCAGTAGCATGCTCTTGAATCCTTTGATTTATAGAGTGGCATGATTCTCCAATGTAGGGGGTCCCATAGGAACAAGGGATTAAATAAACACCTTTCATGTTGTTCGGGTCCAACGAGTCTTTAACAGATCTAAGAGAGCTTTGAATGGTGTCCAAGGGTCTAAAGGTAGAAGAGATCTTTTGCTTCCTTAAAATACGAGAAATTTTGTCAGTGGTACCTTGGATAAAGGGAAGTTGAATGCTGGTAACAAATTCTTCAGGTTCTTTCCTTAATTTTGGACCTTTGCTCGCATTCAAGAAAGCTTTATGACCTTGGAATATAATATAATCATTATTCTCAAATACTTGGTTTTCTCAAGTGTTCATTATCACAAACTCCAAGAGCTCGAGTGGTCAATGTGTTGAGAATACCAACCTTTTGAGTTGGAAGATGACATTGGGAGCTACCATAAAGATATTGTTATGTTTGGGTTTTCTTCCGAAAGTTCTAATGAGAGAAAAAGCCATCTTCTTTCTTGGAGATAAGAATGTCAAGGAAGGGAGGCTAGCATCAATTTCAACGTCCATTGTGAACTTAATGGGGCTTGACAAATTGTTTAGGCATTGGAGGAAGACATCTAACTTTTCACGGCCATGGGGCAAGTTGATGAAGGTATTATTTTATTTCAATTTTACTTCAAATTTATTTTGATTAATAATTTTATGTATTTTATTTTTACTCTATTTTTTAACTTAATTTGATCCCCCAAATTCAAAATGTTTACATAACACAAAATTTGCAAATGATAAATTTACTATTTTATCTCAACACTATTTTACCTCAATTTGGCTATTTTACTTCAATTTTATTTTAACCAATTTATTTCTTAATTTAATTTTATAATCTGGAGCCAAAATATTTACTTAACACAAAAACGGCCAACAATAAATTCACTATTTTATCTTAATTTTATTTTAACTAATAATTTTCTAGCGGAACATGCCGAGAAGACGATGCATCATGTATGTATCGAAGAAGCTCAAGTCATCGCTAGAGTTGCTCAGTTTCACCATCGCAAGTTTAGGGAGGCCCTGGAGATTGAAAAAAGGCCGAATAATCTTAATAGGGATGATGGCTGGAAGATCAGCAGCTCTTGGGTCCCAGCCCTGTCTTCCTATCCTCCGCGGTCCCTTCTTGGTTAGGTCTCTGTGTTTCTTGTTTCCTTTCCGTAAGAGTGGTTTTCCTTTGGGTTTGTTGATTAATATCTTGCTTTACTCTTGATTCGATTTGTTCTTCTTTTAATTTTCGTCCTTAGGGTTTAATCCCCTCTATTTCCCTATATTTTCGGGGATTATTTAATGTTGGCAACTTATGAATATTTAGCTTAATATATGTTATTTGTAAGCAAATGATTGATAGTAATTTAGCTTTCGATTAGCCTGAGATTTTAACAACCTAATGCTATGTTTAATGAATGAATTAAAATTGGCATTTTCGTAACTATTCAATATTAATTTTCCATTTATTCATTTAATTAATTTGTATTGAATTCTAAGTTAATTTAAACTAACCTCTAAAAAAA